>MU224169.1:1744399-1763750 GCA_018584345.1 Thuja plicata | reverse complement strand
ATTATGATTTGATCAAGGAAATTGATATAATTGATATTGTTGATATTTGAAAATATTGATTCAGGGATTTGATAAATTGAGAAATGGGGCCCAAAGTCTAGGCAACCATTTTAGGGTGCATACAAGAAAAGCCTCAAAAGCCAAGGTTAAGCCCCTGGGGCTAAAAAAATTTGGGCCCCCAGGTGCATGGCGCGCGCAGGGGGCTTAACCGGGGCCCACGGTCACCCATGTGACCGGTCGCACAAGCAAAGGGGAAAGCAAAAGGCCGCTGGGCGGTTCCTAAGCGATGCGCGACCGGGAGCGGGGGCCGGGCGAAGCGATCCGGTGGCGGGGGCCGGGCAGAGCGGCGGGCTAGGCAGCGGGGGCTGCGGAGGGCGGTGCGGGGAGCGGAGGGCGCCGAGGGAGGCGGGCAGAGGCCGGCGGGGCCGAGCGGTGGTGGTGCGCGGACCGCTGGAGGTGGAGCAGGGAGGGTGGCGGTCGGGCGCTGGCCGGCGGCGATGGTGCGCCGGTGGTGCACCGGTGGCACCTTTCCTTTTACACCACGCGCGTTTTAAAAATACCAAAAAAATACTTTTTTAAATTTTTTTCTCAAAAAGCGTGCCCGTACGGCCCTAGAAGGCCAAAAAATTTCTCCTAGACGCTTCGGTGTCCAAACCGGACGTGCCTTATATGGATTCTGAGGTTTTTGGGCCTTTTGGATGCAACCGTGAGGTCGATTTTGGTCCAAAGTGCTCTAAAAAATAAAGACCCCCTAGATCCAATAAAAAATACTGAAAAAACTCCTGAAACCCTCTGTGTCTGAAACGCTTCAACAAAACAAGAACAACCAGCTGCAGAGTGGCTTAGATACCATGTTAGAAATAGGAAATGTCCTATTCTCCCAAGAACACCTGCATGCAAGACTATCACAAACTAGAAGCAAAGACAGAAGAGAGAAGAACAGAGAGCTATGGCGGCCAAAAAGCCAGAGACATGATATTCATGTTGAAAGAAAAAATCTTCTATATTATCAACAATAATCCAATACAATCTCCTTCTCCTTAATGAAATACAAAGCGGTGAGTCCTTATAAAAGAATACCAAAACCCTAAAGGGGAAAACCCTAAAGAATGATAAGCTGCCTAAGTAACTTAAGCATAGAGTATAATAGACTAATAATTAAATGATTTAATTATTAGCTATAGTATGACTACTCTAACAGATGCCACCACGTCCACCACCAGGGTAGGGAGGTGGGTCATCACAACCACCAGTATGATTCCTCAGAGGATCAGATGACACATAGTTTTGTACTTTTGAGATTATACATGTATATTGGCAACGAGGTGCACGTGATGTATTTTATTGACAGACATTGATATATATATATGATGAGGACTCTATTGATGCTTATGATGTTTGATCTATATGATGTGTTGATGCATATGACTATATGATTACTGACATTTGATGCTTGCAGGATGTGATGCATATGGATGACTTAATTATGTATATATGATGTATGACTTATGCAGGATGGATGATGTTTATATATATGTGATGACCTGACGTGTGTGGATGTAGGATGTGATATTTTTTTATGATGTATGCAATATATATATATGCTGATGTTTTATGAATATGTATATGAATACCAAATTAATCTAAATGATGTTTTAACAAATGCAAGACTAAAATGACTCTAAATGAATTAAATATGCAAATGGTACATGAATCTAAATGTTGTAATAATGTTAGATGATAAAAATGAATTAACAATGCAGGATGAATTAATAATGCAAGATAATGAACCTTAAATGGATGAGTAATGTGAGATGATAAAATGAACCTAAAATGAATTTAACAATGCAAGATGATAAAATGGACCTAAAAATGAATTTAACAATGCAAGATGATAAAATGAACCTAAAAATGAATTTAACAATGCAAGATGATAAAATAAACCTAAAATGAATTGATTATGCAAGATAAATAATGGATTAATAATGCAAAATTCTAAAATGATACTAACTGTTGACATGATGATTAATGCAATTTACTAATGAACAATGTGTCCTGAATGATGGATCTAATGCAATCTAAATGATGAATCTACTAAGTCTAATGAATAGATGCAATAATGAGACGAGAGGTAATGGACGAAATGGATGCAATGGGTGTAATGGGACTCATATATATTTGTTTTTGTGTGTGTCACAATCAACTAATAAACCAGATAGGTGGACTATGGAGGATTGTGGCATGGAATGCTAGCAGGATGACAACTTGGGATGTTAGCATGATGGTGGGAAGATGGAGTGCGTCATGAATGTACAAGGATCAAATTGAGCAATTAATGACAAGAGATTAGTTACAGTGATTATGTACAAGGTTGCTGCCAAGATTTGATTGGATCATGTTATCTATCTTGATGCGTGTGATAGTTGTGTGTGCTGATTGATTAGTTCAAGGGAGAGATACATCCTGTGAGAACCCAAAGATGATGATGAGCTAGATTTAAGTTGACGAGAGGAAGGATACATCCTCAAGACTCATTTCCAGAAAGATGAGACTTACCGAGTTGATTGATCAAATGTGCACTACAAGCGAACGATAGAACCAACATAGGATCTTACAAGGAGCAACTCAAGACACGAGAAATATACAAGACTGACACTCAGAACTTGGGATAGTACAATGTATGGACAATAATATAAAGGATTCTATGTACAAAAGCTCAGGATACGAGATAGGGAGATCATTGCAGACTAGTGCATTTGATATGCGAACATCCAGGGAATATAGGGAATGTGGAGATGGTGCTGGTGATGGACAGAAATGAGATTTTGATAGATAATGGAATGGTCCATTAGGTGTGACACCTATTCCTAGGTTTTCATCACCCATACTTGTCCAAGGTGCTTGATTGCCAAGTTTTCACCATTGGATGAAAGTTTTTCTCTTTATTTTTCTTTTTGATTTCTTAGGATCTTTTTAATTTTTTTGATATTACCCAAGTGCCTGTTTACCAGGTTTTACTCGGACAACCATTTTTTTTAGCTTCATTTTTCACTTTTTAGAGATTTTTTCAGGACTGTTTTACATTGTTTTTATGCTTTTTTCAAGACTTTTTATACTTTTTTGTGGATTTTCTCAGATAACTGGAATGAACGACCAGCCACCAGGTATTGAAGTGCCTGAGATGAATGATGTTGATAGGATCATTCAATGGTTCTCCTTTAGGAGTGGAGAGTTGATATGCCCCAGAACTAAAGCATGTAGTGACAACATATGGGCCTTTCCAGGTGACTTCAAACTTGCCTTTCTTTTCCCGATCAATACCCACTTTCTGATTTTCTTTTAGCATAAGGTCCCCTACCTAGAACTGGCGTGGGTGGACCTTCTTGTTATAGTTCCGCTTGAGTCTATTCTGGTAAACAATCAGGTGATCAAAAGCTTGCTGATGCTTTTCATCTAGGAGATCTAGTTGTGTGAGTCATGCTACCCGGTAATCTTCATCATCAATCATGCCTCTTAGTGATAATTAGAGGGAGGGTAGTTCAACCTCAATTGGTAAGACTGCTTCAGCACTGTAGACTAGGGAGTAGGGAGTAGTGCCAGTAGGAGTATGATAGGAAGTGCGATATGCCCAGAGGGCAGGATTGATCTGGAGATGTCAGTCACGACCAGTGTCATTGAAAACTTTCATGAGGATTTTGAGGATGGTTTTATTAGTTTCCTCAGCTTGGCCGTTACCTTGTGGGAAATATGGACTAGAGAAAGGGTGATGGATATGGAGGCGAGCACAGAGATCACTGACGTGTTGATTTTCAAATGGTGTACCATGATCTGTGAAGATGGTGGAGGGTATGCAAAAGTGGCAAATGATGTGATAGAGGATGAATTTGGATATCCGGACACCAGTAGTGAGTGTGAGCGGAATTGCTTTGACCCACTTTGTAAAGCATTCTGTAGCTGTGATTATTTACTTGTGGCCTTCAGAAGAGAGGGGAGTAATCTTACCAACGAGGTCAAAACCCCAACAAGAGAAGGGCCAAGGAGGTGCAATAGGTCTGAGGTCCTAAGCAGGAGCATGGATCAAATTAGCATGTTGTTGACAAGGTTGGCATTTTTTGATGAACTCACAAGCATCATGTTCCATTGTAGGCCAATAGTACCCTGTATGTAGAAGTTGCTTGGCTAGGACCATGCCACTTGTGTTGGCACCGTAGATTCCAGCATGTACCTCTTGTAAAGCCTGGGTGGATTCATTTTCATCTAAACATCTGGAGAGTACATTGTGATAGCCCCGACGATAAAGGGTATTGGCTACAAGGGTGTAACGGGATGCTCTGTAGATAAAGTTTTGGCATTGGTTTGTAGTGAGATGAGGAGATATGATACCATTTTGTAGGTAAGCTTGGATATTGTGGTACCATGGGGACTGGGGACCAACCAAGACACATACGCAATTTGATTCATCATTCTCATAAGTGGGAGCATGTAGTTTCTCAACTAAGAATTTGTATTGCGTGGACTTGTGAGGAATCTCGAGAAGGGAGCCAATTGTGGCCATTGCATCAGCAGCTTTTTTCTATAAGTGTGGTACTTGTGTTATTTGTAAGTGAAGGAAGTGTTCTTTCAGCTTGTCAACCATCTGCATATATGGCTTCAATTTTTTGTCTTTGGTTTGATACTCATCTAGGACTTGTTTGATGATGAGTTGGGAGTCACCAAAAACCTGGATATCTGTGATGTTCCATTCTATGGCCATGCGGAGTCCTGTAATTAGTGCTTCATATTTTGCAATGTTGTTTGTGTAGGGAAATCCTAATTTGAATGACATGGGGATGTAATCACCTTGAGGTGTGACAGAAAGTATTACTGCCCCTGCGCCATGAGTTGTGTAGGACCCATCAAAGAAGAGTTTCCATGTTGATTGTTCTTATATCATGTACAAATGCTCATTTGGAAATTCTGTGACCAAAGGATATGCATCTACCAATGGTGCTTTGCCTAGCTGATCAGCAATGACTTGCCCTTTAATGGCTTTTTTGTCAACATACTGAATATCAAATTCACTTAGCAACATAACCCATTTTGCCATTTGACCTGTAAGTGTAGTCCTGGAGAGTAGGTACTTGAGAGGATCCAACTTTGAAATGAGCTTGGTTGTGTGACTAAGCATGTAGTGGCAAATTTTTTGAGTGGCGAAGACCACTGCCAGGCATGCTTTTTCCATAGGAGAGTAATTGAGCTCATAACCCACTAAGGTTCGACTGATATAATATATAGCTCTTTTTTTGCCTTCATCATTCAATTGAGCAAGGAGTGCCCCAAGTGCTATAGTAGTAGCAGAAATGTATAGGATGAGCGATGGACCAGGTACAGGTGGTACCAAGATGGGTGGATTAGCTAAGTATTCTTTGATTTTATCAAAACTCTTCTGACATTGAGGATCCCACTTGAATGTGTTGTCTTTGCGCAGGAGATGAGTGAAAGGTTGGCACTTGTCTGCTAGTTGAGAGATGAAATGATGCACAGATTGTAGTTTTCCTTGGAGGCTGCGTAGCTGTTGGAGGGTTTTTGGTGGAGGCATCTCTATGATAGCTTGTACTTTCTTTGGATTGATTTCAATGCCTCGTCTGGATACAATAAACCCTAGGAGTTTGCCTAAAGTGACTCCAAAGACACATTTCTTAGGGTTGAGCATTAAGCAGTAGTGTCCAATTCTGTCAAAGATGCATTCCAGAACATTTAGGTTATCTTCCCTTTTTACTGATTTTTCCAAGATATCATCCACATAGTCTTCAAGGATCTTGTGAATCATGTCATGAAAAATGACAGTCATGGCTCTTTGATAGGTTGCCCCAGCGTTCTTTAAGCCAAAAGGAATCATGTTATAGCAGAAGGTACCCCAAGGGGTTGTGAATGCTATCTTATGCTGATCTTCTTCTGCAATGCAGATCTGATTATATCTGGAAAAGCCGTCCATGAGTGACAACATCTCATGTCCTGCTGTGAGATCCATAATCATGTCTATGTTTGGCAAGGGGAAATCATCCTTGGGACATGCCTTATTAAGATCTCTAAAATTTGTACATATCCTGATTGATTTGTCAGGCTTAGAGATGAGCACCATATTAGAGATCCAGTCAGAATAGTCAATGGGGTGGATGATCTTGGCTTGGAGTAATTTTTCCAGCTCCGCTTTGACAAGTAATGCCACTTTAGGGTGCATCTTTCTGAGCTTTTGCTTAACAGGGTTGATGTTCAGGTCCACTACTAGATGGTGAACCACCAAGTTGGGATCTAACCCCGGCATGTGGGAGTAAGACCATGCGAACTTGTTGATGGATTCCTTTAATAAAGTGATAAGATCACTTTCTTCTGCTTCAATCAGAGATGTTGCTATGTATGTGATGGCAGGATTTTCTTTGGTACCCAGATTGATAGGTTTTTCTTCTTCAATGAGAATTGATGACTGTTCAGGCTTGTAATCTTGGATAAGAGGAAGAGGAGAATCTTCATCCTCTATCACCTCAAAGAGGTTTTCACCAGGGGATACGCCCTTTGTTTTTACTTTTTTTATGATCAGATAGCACCCAGAGGGGTTTTCACTAGGAGATCGATTTTTCTCTTTTTTATTTTTATTTTTATTTTCTGTGTCATTTTTGCGGCTGAAGTTCTCCTCTTCCCCAAAATATGCCTTTGGGTCCAATTTGTAGACATATGCTGAGTCTTTCCCACAGTCACTGCTTTGCTCAATTGCTCCCATAAATCTTAGGAGCACTTCCTCACTTTGGAACTCGTCAATGTGTACGACACTTGGTTGGTCCTAGTATATGAGTTCAGGATGGTGGAGAGGAAGGTTAATGAAGAGGATGGAAAGTTGTAGGAAAGCATTGCCCAGGAAGGTTTCATCATCGAAAACATCATCATAAGCTCTCACAACTTTCTCTTCCAAGATATCTTCGATGTCAGCAATTTCGCCCAGGGATGGACAAGAGGAATAGTTGATGAACTCGTTGGTGCCCCCATTCATGTCAGAGCCCATGCCAAGGCCCAGGTTCTTTTCTAGTCAGGTAGGAATAATAGGATCTTTCATCCCTTGCTCTTCATAACCAAGGCCACCTCCTTGGCAGTTCCATTTTTCTATCACCAGTTTGTGTGTTTCAGGATACTTATCTTTGAAGTAATTGAGGCGATTTGTGTCCTTGGGTGGTGGGTCTTTGTATAGCCATTGGTTGATGTTTTGTGCCATTTCCTATCCATTCAAAGTACCTTTTGTTATAAAAGTGGTAGAACCAAATTGTAGTGCCTTGGTTGTCTCTGATTCTATTTTGACTAGATTAGGCTGGCGGCCTTGAGTGTGAGGATCAATTGGTAGTGCTCCAACTACGAAGGCATCAGATAAAGTGTACTCACCACAACCTTTGTTGTTGATCTTGACTGTGGACAAGGTGGAGGAGAGGATTGTTTCTGGGTCTGAATGGGTTTGAGATGAGCTAGCGACAGAGTTGCCAATATCAATCCTAGGACAGTGATTGGAATGCGGAAAGGATGTCTCTAATGCATTGCAGTATGTGAAGGGCTTGGGATCTATGCAAATGGTGATCTCAGTGCCTTTATATGGGAATTTGATACACTAATGGTAGGTGGATGGGATGGCTTGCATAGAATGAATCCATGGGCATCCAAGGAGGATGTTGAAGGGGAGGTCAAGATCAACAACATGACATAATGTATCCTGGATAATTGGGCCCACTTGAATGGGTAACGATATTGTGCCTTCAGAAGTATGCTCCAGATTGTCATATGCTTTTATTGTGATGACATCATTTGTTATATCAACCTCAATGCAACCCAACTGCTTTATGAATTTTAGAGTACATAGATTCAGGGCCGATCCATTATCTATCATGACCCATTTGATGGAAAAATCTTTAACCATGACAGCGATACAGAGTGGGAGATTATGATTAGTTTCTTCTGAGGGTACGTCTGTTGGTCTAAAGGAGACCCCACAAGATGCAGACAAGTGTTCGACAAGGTTTTGGAATTCAGTGAGGTTGATGTCACTGGGAACACGAGATTCTTGCAAGGCTTTATTGAGGATCTCTTGATAAGTGGGTGATGTGCAGAGAAGATCTAGGATGGAAATTTGGGCTGGAGTATTCCCTAGGTGTTCCAAAATGTTGTATTGGGTCCCAGTAGATGGAGCGAGACCAGCACCTGTGACTATTATCCTACCTCTACGAGTGGTGATTGCGCATTTCTTATTGGCACCCTTGACGTGGATAACATTGATGGCGGGCTGGACTTTGTATATGCAGTCGATGAGATTATCGTAGTTGATATAGGCATTGGTCTAATCTTTTCTATCGATATTTTTTTCTTGTTTACCCTTTCCCTGATCAGAGGACTGAGGCGGATTGCCTGGGCCTGTACCAGAAGTGTATTTAGGGAATGCATTTTGATAAATCTTAAGGCCTGTGTTTAGCAATGATTGGGCAGGAGAGTCCACTTTGATCTCTTTGCGGTCAATGAGATCCTGAATATAGTGTTTCAGCTTTATGCATTTGAGAGTGGTGTGTCCCTTAACACGATGGTATTCACAGTACTCCTTGTCTTTATACCAAGCTGGCTTAGGAGTTGAGCCATCAAATGGCTATGTTTTAGGATACACGACTTGGTTATCTTGTACCAGCTTGCAGAAGATGACGTCTATAGGTTCACCCAAAGGGGTAAACGTGTGTTGTGGCGTATTCAAAGCACAAGGTCTTTGTTGTCTGTGTGGGACTGATATAGCATTTGTTTGATTCATAGGACCTTGGTAGTTGTGTTGATATGACATCCCTGGAGGAGGATAGATAGGTGCACCTTGAGGGCGCATGTTTTTCTGATATGTTGGTTGAGGATACATGAGAGTGGGTTGCTGATACATGGGAAAAGGTTGAGGGCACATTGGTGGTGCTTGTTGATAAGTCTAGGTAGGTGCATTAGGACTAGCTACCACAACTTGAACGGGTTTGGTGTCAGTGGCTCCATCTGTTACCATGTTTTTGTTCTTGTTCTAGTATCGTGATCGATTGTTGTTATGTTTGTCAAGATGGGAGTCTTTGTAGTGCTTAATAGTACCTTCTTCTACGAGAACTTGTTCAAGGTTCATACCCTTGATTCTGATGTCATGATAAGTTTGTATACAGTTCATGCGCATGTGATAGGCAAGCTTAGGATGAAGGTTGTTAATGAAGATTTTGATAAGATGTTGCTCTGGATGTTGGTAAGATAACCTTGTGATAAGCCCTTGCCATCGCTGAAGATAATCAACCAGGCTTTCTCCTCTCTTTTGTTTGGAATTACATAGGTCAAGGAGTGAGAGTTCATTTTCGACATTATGTGTGTATTGGGCCACAAACTTTTCAGATAATTCTGTGAAAGTAGAGACTGTGCCGTAAGGAATTTTGTAGAACCATTCAAGAGCAGTGCCTCCCAAGATTTTGGGAAATAGTCTCATGAGGAAGTTATGGCTATAGGCCACTTCTTGACAGGCCATGTAGAATTCTTTCACGTGACTCACAGGATCACCCTTCCCCCGATATTTATCAAATTTTGGGGTCTCAAACTGCTTGGGGAAAGGTATAGCAGTGATAGATCGGTCAAATGGATAAGGACATACCTCTTTGAACTTAAATGTTTTAGCCTCTGTCCCAGGTTTTAGCTCCTTAAGAGAATTCTTCATTTCCTCCCATTTAGGATTGATTTGCGGGGGAGGATTGTTGATCGTGATTGCAGGATTGCCTTGTGCCTGATATGGATCAAATGGCGAGTATGGAGGATTTTGTGGGGGATATTGTGGTGTTTGGTAGGGTGGTTTTTGGTCAACATATATAGGTTGCTGTGGTGGAAGCTGTGGTTGAGGGGAATATTGTAGTGGAGGAGGTGTCAGCGCTTGATAAGATTGCTGCAACTGTTGGAAATATGCTTGTATTTGTTGCAGCATTGGATAAGTGAGATGAACCCATTGTGCACCTATATAGGCTGGAGGATAGGTGTTTTGTGGCGGAATGCCCCCAGTGAGAAATTTTTGTGGAGGGGGAATTGTTTGTGATGCAGTGGAAGATGGCATGGCTATGTAATTGGCGGAATGAGTTTGTTGTTGTTGCATGGGTTGGATAAAAGGATTAGAAAACTATTGTAGTGGTTGTGCTATGAAGAGATTTGTCCCATGTATTTGTGGTTGCAGCTGCTGTGTAGTTTGGATAGTGGGCTGTGCAGCTGCGAAGGGGTTAATTGGGTGTTGTTGTGCTTGGGATGTGAATGGGTTGGTGATTTGTTTTTGTGATTGTTGTTGATGGGATGGTTGCTGGATGGATTGTTGTTGCTGAATAGGTTGTTGTTGTTGTTGTTGTTGGATAGGTTATTGTTGGATAGGTTGCTGTTGTTGTTGCTGGATAGGTTGTTGTTTCTGCTTTTGGATAGGCTGTTGTTGGATAGGTTGAATGGGAATTTAGGGTATGATAAAGGGATTCGTGGATGGTTGCAGGATGGGGGGATATGGGTTGAATAATGTTTGAGGTGGAACTGCTGGCATTCATTGTGATTGTGTTACTGGTGGAGCAGGAAAAGTGGACCCTTGTGGAAATAAAGGTTGGTTATAGGCATTGGTAGGTGGCATGCCTGTGGTGAAGAAAGGCGGAATAGGTTTGGAGACTTGGGTGCTTTGATGCTATGAACTAGTTGGAGCACTTTGAAGGGTTGAGTAGGAATGGGTGGAATGGTGGTTTGCTGTGTGTTGACTTGTGGTGGTGGTGGAAAGTGTGCAATGAATGTTGGGATTGCTTGCGAAAGAGGAGCGACTATGGCTTGCGTAGGTGGTTGCATAGTGATAGGGGGTATTGTTTGTGAGCTGCTGATGTGGCATCAGGAGGTGGGGCTCCCGAGGTAGGTGTGGGTGTTGTGTGTATGATGGAAGGTGGAATGGAGGGATGAACTACTTGTGCAAGAAGAGTTCCTACTTGTAGGGCTTGTTGAAGTGGATCAACAACTTTGTTTCTGGTGGGATAAGGACATTCACCTAGAGGTTCCATAGGTTGTGTCACAAGTGTGGGTATAATCCAAGGTGGAAGTTGAAGTCCCTATTTTTGGATGTCCAAGAGTACCTAGTTGTTGTTGCATCCACTCATGGCGTTTACCATGTGGACAAGTGTTGGTTGGTTGATAAATGTTTCCATGGTACTTAGAGTGGGAGTTTTATTAGTGTCTACCCAGATATGTTTGATTTGATCATTGGGCTAAGGCGCATAAGTGACCATGTTGTTGATATTGTTAGTCATAGGATTAGATGAGCTAGCGGCAAGATTAGGATCCATGTTCTTCCTCTTCTTAGTGGCTCGTGTGATAGGTGGCATGAAATAATTATCCTAAAGGAAATATGAGGTGCAAGATGTATGCAAGGATGCACCTTGGAAACTAAGGATGATGATACTAGGATTAGGATGTGCTTAAGATGATGGATGTGTTTCTACGGATTAAAGATGACTTGATGTATGCAAGGATCAAGGGTTGCTTTCCCTAGTGTAGGATCAAGTGGATATGATTGTCAACCTAAGACAGACTTGTGGTCTTTGGCAGATGAGATTCTTTGTTAATACAAACCAACCTTTTGATCAAGGTGATGAGGTTGCAAAAGACAAAGGGGATTATCCTAAAACAATGCTTAGTTTAAGGACCTTCAAGGATGGGGTTTGATTAAGATGTAGGTTTTTAGCAACTCAAAAGGGTATGCAATACCAAGTGAGGGGTGTGATCAAGGATTCTTTGGATGATGATTAGGATGATGCTAGGTTGATTAGGATTGATTTGATTAATGCAAGATCATACTAGGATGAGTGTGTGATGTGCTCCTAAAGATGACAAACTAAGTGAGGTCCTAAAATGCAAGCTAAGTGAGCTTAAGAAGAGGAGGAACTTGTATTTTTTGTAGTAAACTGACTAGTCATATTGTTCAAATCCAAAAAAAGCAGAGTTTAGACGATATTTGCCCATGAAATGAGCAACCTTGTTGTTGTAAATCACTTTTTCAAATTGTTCTCATTTATGGATTTCTTGCTTGACGGAATCGACAATGTGTTGGTACTTGGTAGCCTCTCAGGTTGTGTTTTTCTATTCTCTTTGCATGGGTGGTAACAAAGTTTTCACCTTCTTATGCTTCTTGGAATCGGTCATGTCCTATAAGTAGATCTGACCTTGGATGAATAGTTTGAGGTTTTTAGAACATATCTAATGAAAGACTGAATTGTTTTGCAAAAGGACATTTGTTTTGATAATCTAGAAAAAATCTTGATCGTGTTCTGATTTTCAATAGGTTTGTTCTATGGCAAGAACCAATTTCAACATAATCAAACTAGAAAACAACAAGCATGTGTTTGAAAACAATTTGACAAGGGACAAAGCAACCTTGAAGGACACAAGCACGTGACAAATTTGAATGTTGGATATTCTATTTGTGTTTTCGATTTGTCAATTTCTTTAAGCACTTCAAGGACAAAATCTACCTAAGGAATTGGCATAGCATGAAAATACTTACTCATAAGCTTAGGCACACACACAAGAGCTAATCAGAATATGACCGTCACCAAGCATGCAATGGCTCTAGTCACGACGTCATATTATCTGGTTCTGAACGCTCAGGGTGGCATGAATGTACGAGTGATCTTGGAGAAGTTACTATCTTCCTTTCACAAGCATTATCACCTTTCAGGGGTGTTCTGGGTAGCTTCTAAGCCTAGAGTTTTTAGTATGGTTCTCCGTTTGATTGTATCCTCTATGTCCGCACAAGCATGATTTAGGTGTATAGCCCCATAGAGCATCTTGACAAAAGTGGTCACGTAAATGTGATTGAGACTGCGAGGCCGCACTTAAGTTAGACAAGAGCCGAGTATAAGCTCAAATACAAACTAACTCCCGAGGCTTTAACCCCAAGGAGTAAATTTGATTAATGTGAGTTAGAGTGGTGTGGCTTACACCTTGTTCTCACGTGGGTCATTCCTGGGAGATTTTTTCCTCAACCGGTAGGTCCATCTAAAGGATTCATAGTAACCTAGATTGGCGACAAAAAAGAGTATGGATTTTTTATTTTCCCACAAGGGGAAAAGAGCATACTCTCCTATCCAATATCATTTTCTCCACAAACACGCAAGACACGCTTTGTTCTTCCCAAAAGATTTAATTATCTAGGTTTTTGATCTTCCCAAAAGGGAAGAGAGCATAATCCCCTAACACTCACTTAAGATTAAACAAAAAAAACTAACTAATTAATCTAGGTGCCTAAAAAAGATTAATGCAAACACGATCGTTTGGCCGATGTAGATCCGAGGTAACCTGCAAGACAAATGTGAGTAGTTTCTGAATTTTGTGTCTTTGACAAGCAGTGCTGCAAAATAATTGGTTAGTAGTTTCAAGTTTGGCCTTTGGCAAGCATTAAAAACACAAGAAACACTTAACACTTGTTAGCATATGATAAATCCAACTTAAAAAGAACGCAAACGCCAGTTCAGGGCACAGACGCTGATTCTGGTTTTTTTTTCTAAAAAAATATAGAAAGCAGAAAACTCTCCAAAAACACAGAAAAACCAGAGAAAGGCCATACCAGTCGTAGACGCCGGTTTACAAATTGCAGACATCGATGCAGGGTGCAGACGCTGGTTTGTGAATCCCAAACGTTGGTTCATGAATCAACATTTACACAGACGCTGATGTACCTGCAAACATAAAAAGACAGCAAACAAAGTCACTTTTTCTTCTTCTTAGTCTTTAGTCAGATCAAATTTAGCCTTTTTGAGAGTATTAATAGAACTAAAAGCTAGTGTTCTTTAAACCATTATCAAGATTTATTTTCCTTAATGAAAATTTGGCATTATTTCTTCTTGTAAAATGAATCTCTGCTAAAAAACAAAATGATAAGATGCCTAAAATCACTATGAAAACCAAAAATCTAGATAAATCAAAAAATTTTGTTAGCAAAGTCTCAAACTAGCTCTTCCAGGTGGAGACGCCATTTCAGAGTGAAGACGCTGGTTCAATGCAGACACTGAATGATAGTTCAGGAAGAACCGACATTTGCACAAATGCCTCTGCGTGAAATGCAGACACTGATTTGTGTTTTGGGCAAAATTTGAAGAGAAATAAGACAAGAAGTTAGAAATTTTAGGGACGTGGGTCCCACCGGGCGTGCCAAAATGTAGTATGAGGAATCATTCAATCTGTTGGGAGCAAGCTCAAACATGCAAATTTTAGTGGGTTAGCACATAAATCATTTCAAAAGCATGTAAAAGAATAAGCAAGCAACAAAGAATACCAAATAACATCAGATAGAGCTTAAAATAAGTAAACACATGCACCCTATTCTAATCATTTTGATTTTATCTTTTAGATTGGATGTAGGTGTGCTCTCTCAAACACACAAAATGCAATGGATCCCAATGAAATGCAAGATTATCAAAACAAGAAGAAATATTCAAGAGCTAGTATGAAGAAACTAGTCTCAAATCTTCTTCAAGAAGATGATATTCTAAAGCTAGTCATAAAGATGATATGCATATGCTATATAAAAACTAAGATTCATTCACCAATTTAGAACCTAGCATGTGATTTATAAGTGACTTAAGCATGAAAAGCATAAAAACTAGAAACTAAGAACATTAGCACGAAAATGACTATGAATTCTAAAGCAATTCTAGCATGATAACAATGCAAATTGAGAGATGAAAGTATGAGAGGAGAAGGCCTCTATTTATAGAGTTTTTGGAGAGAGGAAGAGGCTTGGATGAAGTGGAACCCATGTGGCATCCACATAAGAGCCACATAGGAGACACATGGACTTGAAAAGATGGCCAATTTTGAGTCAAAATTGGCATTAATATTGAGTCAAAATTGGCATTAATATTGAGTAGCTCAATATTTCAAAAGGGGAGACAAAGTTGTAAGAGGGAATTAAAGAGGAATAGGTGTCCATTTTGGAGAGAAATTCCCCATGTGGGTGAGCATTCCATTAGCCTTAAAAATTTTAGGAATCACCCATTAAACATGGTTAGAGGATAGTTAGGTGTGGAAGCGTACTTAGGAAATGAGGTGATGGGAGTAGGGTAGGCTTAATAGGTTCCTAGCTAGGGTTTAGATTATAATCCAAATTGAATTTGAATAAATCATGATTTAGAAGAATTAGGAATATGGAGGATTTAATAAATATAAATTTATTAAAAGGTGATTTTGTGGAGGTAAATGTATTTAAATAAAATACATTAGAATAGTATTTAAACTATTGATAAATGAAACTATTTAATTGATTGAATTAAATAGTTAGAGGAATAAGAGGGAAAATAATATTAATATTTTTGGATGTCTACATTATGTTTCATTTATTGATGATTATAGTAGAAGGACATATGTATATTTTATAAAGAGTAAATAGGATGTTTTTAGTCGATTTAGGGAATTTAAAGCAATGGTTCAAATGTAGACTACAAAGGAAGATTAAATGTTTGAGAACTGATAATGGTGGTGAATTTTGCTGTTATGATTTTGATAAATTATGTAAAGATCGTGTGACATTCATAGGCAGAATATAACTTCATATTCTCCACAACAAAATGGATTTGTAGAAAGGATGAACAAGACATTGATGGAGAAGGGTAGGAGTATGTTTAGTGGTTCTAGTGTTGAACAAAGGTTTTGGGTTGAAGTTGTTTCCACTTCATGTTACCTGATTAATAGGTCTCCTAATCAAATCTTGTTGATAAAACATCTATGGAATCATGGTCAAGTCATAAGCCTTGATTGAGAAATCTCAGAGTTTTTGAATGTGAGGCATATGCATATGTGTTAAAGGAGAAGCGAACAAAATTGAAGAACAAGGCTGTAAAATGTATCTTCATCGGCTACAATCATGGTGTGAAAGGATACAAGCTTTGGGACCCTGTTGCACAAAAGTTAATTCATATTAGAAGCATTATGTTTAGAGAAATCAAGCCTTCTTCTATTACATTACAACCTGAACAAACTAAAAAGGATAAAAGGAAGATATGATTCAATTGCCTTCTACACCTGAGAAAGTTGAATTGAGGCCCCAAGATAGACAAGAAGTTGAGGAGAGCTCATATAGCTCTGAATCTTCATAAGAGGACAAAAACCCTCCAAATCATCTTGTCCAAAAGCCTACAAGGCAGAGACAACACCAGAAAGGTATTCACCTGATGAATAGACATGTGTTTTTGCCTTGAATACTAATGTTGATGAACCTATATTTGTAGAGGAGGCACAAGGTATGGATGATGCAGAATCCTAGAAGATTTCTATGGATGAAGAAATGAAATATTTGAAAAAGAAAGATACGTGAGAACTTGTACCATTTCTTGAAGGACAAAAACCTATTGGTTGCAAATGGGTGTTCAAGAAAAATATTAGTTCAGATGGAAGCATTGAGAAGTATAAAGCAAGGTTGGTTGCAAAAGGCTACTCTCAAGTTGAGGGTGTAGATTATGGTGAGATATTCTCTCCTGTTACGAAAATGACATCCATTCAATTTTTGCTTTCTATTGTTGTTGCTTATGATTTAGAAGTTGAAAAAATAGGTGTGAAAACTACTTTACTTGATGGTAATTTGGAGGAGGATATTTACATGACACAACCAGAGAACTACGTGGTAAAAGGTAAAAGTAATTTGGTTTGTGAATTGAAGAAATATTTGTATGACCTCAAGCAGAGTCCTAGGATGTGGTGTCATAAATTTGATACATATGTGTTGATTTTGGGTTTTGAACATTCTAAATCGGATCAAAGTGTGTATTATAAATATAATGGTGGTCATTTCCTATACATTGCATTATATGTTATTCATTGGTAAAGGGAAAGTTATGATTATAGAATTGAAGTCTCAGCTTGCTACTAAATTTGAAATGAAATAACTTGGTGCACCTAAACACATTCTTGGGATGGAAATTAAAATAGATAGAGTGAAAAAAACTATGTCTAGGCCAGAGTAAGTATGTGAACTCAGTTTTATAGAGGTTCAACATGCAAGATTGTAGTCCATTTATATGTATTCCTTTTACACGTGGAAAAAAATTATCTATTTCAGACTGTCCTACATCTCCATTAGAGATGGGAGACATGAGCAGAGTACCTTACCAAAGTGCAGTTGGAAGTTTGATGTATGTTATGGTCTGTACTAGACCAAACCTTACCCAAGCAGTGGGAGTTCTTTCCAGATATATGTCTAATCTTGGTAGAGTTCATTGGGATGCAGTTAAAAGAGTCTTTGAATATTTGAAGGGTACCTCAGAGTATTCTTTGTGTTATCATGGTAATATGATAGGAGACAAAATTTCCATTGATATGCATGGCTATGTGGATGCAGATTGGGCAAGTGATATTGATTGCTGAATATCCACCAGTGCTTATGTGTTTACATTATTTGGTGGTGCAATTAGTTGGATGAGTAAGCAACAGGCTGTGGTTGCTTTGTCCATTACTGAAGCATAGTATATGACAGCTACTCATGCTTATAAAGAAGTCATTTGGCTTAAGAGATTGTGTTTAGACATTGTAATAAAATAAGGACTGGTAATGACCTATTGTGAGAGTCAGAGTGCGATCTTCCTAGCAAAGAACTCAACTTTTCATGCTAGAACCAAGCACATTGATATACAATATCATTTTGTCAGAGATATGGTTGAGGATGGCAAAGTGAAGCTGGTTAAGGTAGAGACTTTGATGAATGTTGCTGATTCATTAACAAATATTGTGAGCATAGAGAAGTTCAGATGCTGTTCAAAGTCTATGGGCCTCGTGACCTTGAATAATTAGATGATGGTGTAGATACTCCCTTTTCTCTTTCTTTCAAAGTGTTCGACAAGTGGGAGATTATTGGGAAAATGTGTCTCAATCTTATAGTTACATATGTCAGCTATTTTTTGTAAGTCAATCATTTGAGCATGGATTTTTTTCCAATTTATTTTTTGGAGGTTCATTTTGGATATATAAGAATGTCGGTAAAGTTTTGTGGCAAGATCATGTCCGGTTTTGAAGATATTAAGTTTTTTGGTTTTTTGACGGGGTCATACAAAAACTTCAAACTCAATTTTGAAGGCATTAGAGGCTCTGAAAAGGGGGTCAAACTTTTCCTAGGATAGTGTTTTTCTATAATGGTTTTAGAGCGCTTCGTGGCATTTCCAAAATAGGGTTATAATATCCAATCAGGTACATTGTTCACAAGTTATGGTCCTCGGAAGTTGGCTCTCCTAAAATAGGAAATGTAAAAATGCATCAAACATGTAAATGAGTTGTAAAAGAGAGATACACATTTTGGCATGTGTATTGAAACATCATAGGGAATCTTTGATTGGAGATAAGATGGGCGCCTCTTTTTGGGGTGGCTTTACCCATGGTTTTGTAATATCGTTTGGCAATTTTTTGTATTGTATCTCCTATATAGTAGGTGCATGAGATGGAGGTTTTGAGTAAGAGTCTTATAGATTTCTAAATACCTTTGGATCTCTGATCGGTAATACTCCTGGAAGAAGCTTGCTCTACAACTGTATTGTAATATATTTTTTATTGTTGAATAATATATTGGGCTACTTTTGGAGCGTGGGGGTTTTCCCGAAAGGGTTTTCCCCACGTAAATCTTTGTGTTGTGGTATGAATGTTATTTATCCTTATGTTTATTTCTATTAAGTTCTTTCAACTGCAAAATTGAATTAAGATTTTTTTACATTATTCTCCTCTTAGGGTTAGGGTAGGAAGTTATTCCGCTACTTAACTTCCTTACATAATCAATGTCCATACAAAGGTGATTGTTAGCCTAGTAATCACTTTGAAAATAGTTGAACACTCATAAGGATCCACAAAGAAACCAACCAATTGTTCTTCCCACTCAAAAGAAACTTTGAAATGGTAAATTCTCTTGTTTTACTCATCCAATAAACAATCACCAATGATGTTAAAAGGATCCTCCATCAAAAATATTTGGGGTTGGTTATCATCGAGCTCTTTATTTATTTTATATGTGTGTATATGGAATCCTTCAATCTGTTGGGAGCAAGCTCAAACATGCAAACATTAGTGGGTTAGCATATATCATGACAAGAAAAGCATGCAAGTTAAAACATATCATGACAAGAAAAGCATGTAAGAGATCAAACTGACAACAAAAGACACCAAATAACATCGGATTAAGCTAAAAATGAGTAAATAACATTTTTGCACCCTAATCTACTCATTTTGATTTGCTTATTTAGATTGTATGTAGGTGTGCTCTCTCAAACACACAATTTGTTATGGATCCCAATGATGCAAGAAACACTATGAA
>MU224169.1:1727822-1740413 GCA_018584345.1 Thuja plicata | reverse complement strand
TTTCTGAAATAATTTTATTTCTTTGGTAATTGGTATAAAACATGCATTTAATAGACATTTCCAATTGGAAAAGTTTAGCCACTTATCTAGCTTAGCTAGAATGAATCTAGCTAGACCATATGTTTGACAAAAATTAATTTTTATTCAGAAATACTCAAATTTAGCTGTGCTGATAAGTGGTCCTGAAACGTGACACAACTTTGTGCTTTTACCCGACAATGTTCCTTGAGATATTCATGCCCTGATATTCCACATAGGATATACCTTCCAATAAGGCCTTCACACACTTCACTTAACATTGCAGTACAATACAAACTCTTACCAATCAACCTTTGATTCACTGTTGTCCACATCTGCACACAACTTAGTTACAACAATTTGTTCCAACATTTACAGCCTAAGGCAATACCAAATGCATTCAATATATTTGTTTACTAATTGCACACAATTATCAGTACTAATTATGTAATACATCAACCTTCACAAGTCATAATATCCCTACAAACAATGTGTAAATTAGTAAAAATGGTCATCATAACACTTTTTGTTCACTGTCATGACAGATTTACTATCTTGCATTTGGTTATTCACCATTTTTTTTATACATGTCACCTTTACAATCTCTCTGGTGTAGTTGTGCTAAACTAGGTTTTTTAAATCATATCTAAGAATTGGGAAGATCCAACGGTTAAATGTATAGTTCTCCCCCCCGTATTGAGATGCATTTTACTATTCTAAACAACCCAGAAAATTAATTATTTGGCATGATTAGACATCTGTTTTATCACTCCATATATGATCATTCAATGTAAAACTGATTAGAAATTTAAGATAAAAGATTCTATTTTACAAATCTATAACCAAATAATCTTTCCATTGGCACAATCACAAGAAAACTTAGAACCCTTGTTGGTAGATCACAAATGGAGGGTTTCATACCTGCCTGGACTAAAATCCACTTTTCTCCTTCATGCCTCAATGAAATTGAACCAAACCATTTGTAGAGGAAAGATAACTCATAACCCTAACTTACCATTTCTATCATAAACTATTTCCAGGCCGTACATGTCTATACAAGACCTGGAAACGGGAAATTTACAGAGAAATCAACAAAACAAGAATATGAAATTACTCAAAAGTGCTTCAAACTTTATCGCTTTCCTCTATTTTGTCTTTGGAACATCTAATGAAACATATTTATACCTTTTTTTGACAGGTATGACCTCATAACTAAGTTTTATAAACATTGGGTGCAAATGTTGCAAAAGTGCAATTTTGCAACATTGCACTTTTTGCAACTTTTTATGCACTTTTACAATTTTGCTCTTCTTGACCCCATGTGGATCCAGAAATATTACAACCATGTCCAAATGGACTAAAAATGACCAAATACAATTTATTTTCCCTTCCATAGGCTTACTTTCAAGATTTGACCCATTGACCAATTTCAGGACTTCTAGGACATCTAAGACAACTTTTTACACTTTCATGACAATTTCTTTACATATAGATTTCCCATCATTACAAATGACTCACATGACATAAAAATCCATCTTAATGACATTTTGGATAAAAAATTACAATATCTCATATTGACCTCCTGGATATTGCTCATTTGCCTAGGTGCACCTGCACTAGTCTCCTTAGCCATCTACATAACGGATTGCATTGAATCAAGTTGAGTGTGTGTGGGAAAAATGTGAAACAAGAAGCGGAGTGTATGCCCCCACATTAAAGCGATTACATACACCTTAGTGGGAGCAATCACTTTAACAAAGAATACATACACCAACAAGAGACATTTCCACTATGCCCCCAAGAAAGGACAAACCAAGTGAAATGAATAAACGACAAAAGAGAGCACAAAATGGATCTACTAACTCTCAAGTTAGTATGATCATATAAAAACTCATGTATATCAAAATTATATCAAAATGAACAATCGTCATCCCCTAAAGGTAGCAGAACTACAACCATAGTGGAAGGTCACATAAGAGACATAAACAATAGTCTTTTCAGGTGAACATTATGGAGACCAAAAATAATGGTAGCTACTAGTTTGCGTCATCCCCAATCAGACAGTGCAAAGGCACATTTACAAATAATGGCACATGCACGACATAACATGTATACGACATATAGAAGAAATGAGATAAAAATAGAGGAATGTTACAATAGGTCGATTCCTTTATCAGCTTGTGCCAATGGAGAAACAAGGGTTGTCTAAATAAATCTAAGCAAAACACATAACATGCAACACATAAAGGGGCAAGCACATTACGATAGGAAAACACAAAAGAATCTACGGTACAAGAGGAGCTAATCAAGCATACCACCTGCCCCTCATCCCATTATGTATTCTTTAAAGAATCCACCATACAAGAGGAGCTAATCAAGCATATCTCCTACCCCCTCAAGCAATTATCTCAATCATAGACAATTGATATTACTAAGTACATTTCTAAACACCAATTTTAACCTTCCTAATTCCTTCTTTAAGCAAAGAAATAAATTAACTAAACATAAGCATTTGAACATACATATTTAACTTATTTGATCACATTTCATTTATTACATGATTCTCTCTATCACATCAATGCTATATGTGCCAATTATACTACTCATTGTATATTTATATAAGTACTTAACTAGGAACACAACTATATTTTTAGAATTATAATTGCATATTTTACATGGCTTATCTCTATACATCAATAATATACTAATACAATATTACATTACATGATACAATGTGAAAATACATCTCTAAGAAATAGTATTACGAAGACATCATCCATGAACTATCACAAACATGAAAGAAAAACCCCTGGACCTTGATGGAAGAAGAATTGCTACCACCCGACCATGTGGAAATTGGAGGTCCATGCTACCATGCTGAGGAGATAGACACCAAGCCCCCCACACACATACAAGAATAAGCAGGTACAATTTTAGTATATAACTCATAATATAAGGTAACATGAGGGATTATAAAAAAATAGTAGAAATGCAACTAACAAATACCATAGGCAACCACAACATCTACAGAGGAAACCTAGGGTACATGTAGGGGGAGTGTCATCAGATGACCTTCAACTTGAGTTACCCTAGACTGGTCACTCTAGGACCTTGGACCCTCAAGTAAGACTTATGCAGAACCAAAATATCCTTTTTTGAAGATGAGGAATCTAAATCATACCTTCTCACGAGGTATCATCCCATTCCCATCCTTAGCCTATACAATCATTCAAGGCATAGGTGAGGCATCCATATTTAATCTTATTTATTCTTATCCCCAATTTTTAAAAATTAGTTATCACTTTTTACAACCCACAATAGGTTACTCTGAACTGGTCACTTTAGGGCCTCGGACCCCCATTGCAAGTCACTCCCCTACAATGTACCTAATTAACCTCCCTTAAGGCTCATCAAAGAAACATTATAGGCTAACAAACAACATCACTATGTTTATGTGCATCTGATCCACTTTCATTATGACATAACTTGAATCAACAATCACATTGCATTAGGCCTTAATGTATCATAATGCATTCAATATACAAACAATTGTGGGAGAAAACATAATTAAACTTGTAAAAGAGTATGCATGACTAGAAGAAAAGACCACCACATCCCCTAGCCTCTAGTAAGGATGGATAATCAAGTCACAAAGAAAAATGATCTACATAACCCAATACCAAGTAGCATGTTGCATGCTGCACAATATGAACCACAATCATACTTGAATTTCACTGGACATCCAAATGACAATATCGAATAAATAATTCGTATATAATTAACATTTCTAACTTAAAACTAAACATCGTTAATTAAATTAATATTATTAAAGAAGATATTCATTATTGAATTAACAATATTCTTAATTAAAAACCAACTAACCATTATTAATCATTAACATGCTTAATTAAATACTAACTAATCTGTAGTAATTCAATAATATACTTAATTAGAAATTAATTATTAATTATTAATTTAAGATATACTTAATTAAAACTAATTAATTAATATTAATTTAAAAACATACTTAATTAAAAACTAATTAATCAGTATTAATTTAAAAACATACTTAACTAAAACTAAACTAATAATATATTCAAACTAATATATTTTTAAAATGCTCCATCTATGTTGTCCAAAAAGATAAGATATGAGAGAAATAAATATATCTAAACAACCAAACTAATCTATTATAAAAAAAAACTTCCATGTTGTCCAAATGACCAGAATATAACAACAATAACTTATAAAGAAAAGATGCCTTAAGGTGTAATAAGAAACCAAATTCAAGCTTTTTAGAAAAAACGTTGTCTTCTAAGATGAAACACAACTTTTACA
This sequence comes from Thuja plicata, assembly GCA_018584345.1. NCBI lineage: Eukaryota > Viridiplantae > Streptophyta > Pinopsida > Cupressales > Cupressaceae > Thuja > Thuja plicata. Next base: position 1,736,057 of record MU224169.1, on the reverse strand, counting down.
AATAGAAAACACAACAATAGACCATGGCACGAAGGACAAACACAACCTTGGTTTCATTAACAGATTTTCCACAATTTGAAGTTTGATTTAATTAAAAATATTATCTTTTTGATATTATATTTTTATGCATACATTAAATATTAATATTTATTAATAAACATTATTATTTGACAATAGAACATTAAAATATATATAAAAAAACATCCACACATCCTATAATTTTTTTTAATAAAATGTGATTCTCTTTTAACATTATATAACAATATAAATATTTATTTATAAGTAAGGATGTATTTGTCCTTATTAATAGTTCTTGCATTAAAATATTAGTTACAAATCAATTAAGACGATAAATATTTATTCCCATACTATAATAACCACCAAAACTATAATATGCTTATTGTATTTTATAATTTAATATTAATATCCAGATAAATCAGAATGAACTACTTAGATATATGCATATGCACTCACAAGGCAAGATAAACTTAGGAACAATCAAACGAAACCCATACTCAAACCAAGGTGATTGAATACTTATCACCATGACATATCCAATAGGGTAGGTTAATGTGATACTTGTCCTTGCGTAGGATAATGGCTTAAGGTTAGGATATGGTTTAGGCAGACTCCCCTTTTCAACCATCGAGTTGTATGTAAGGGCAGACTCAGACCTGCTAATTCAAGTGAAGTTAATGCCTGATACCCACAACCTTGCATCACAAAGACGAGCATGTGAATACATATACATATCATAATAACAAGCAATGAAGGAGATCGAAACATTGTGTGGACCTCATAATTGGGCAACAACGACTTCATCCCTCATCATACAGACACATCAAACAGAAACATAAACATGTCTATAATCAATGCATGTGCTAGATTCCTAGTTTGGTCCAACCCTGGATAGGTAGTTGAGTTGATAGGATTTCTGTTATTTTCAGAACTTGTGTTGTGAACCTAAACCACTGTCAAACCAAGTTCCTTAATAAGATTTGAAGTATTAATATCTTCAGATTATTATTTTAATAATTAAATACTCTCAACGTCCTTTATATAAATTTATGAGTGTGGTATATGTAGTACATATATATACGTGTGTGTGTAAAATTAATATTTAGTTGGTGTTCACCATTTAGTTTGTTGGTTAAGTAGTGGTATTGTTGTGTCCACCGTGGCTCAAAGCTCCGCTAGGCTATTGTGATCGCGTACTTGTGCCTTCACTAATCTAATGTGCTCACGGGTTTGAGCCTCAGTTTTGTTAAATGAGGATGAGGTCCTCTAATCGTGGCTCTCATTGGTTCATAGCTCCAAATCAAAAGCGTTTCACTTGGAGCCAAAAGACATATTATACCAGCATCATCAATTGCATTAAAAAGTTTACCTGATGTTTATTAAAAAAATAATTTAAATTTAATTATACAAATATATAATATTTTTTAATTAAATAACCAAAAAAATCATAAAAATTGAAAAGTGACCAAAAGTATATCTATGTTCAAATTTCATCTTGTAAATTGACTTCAATAATAGAATTCAACACAGACCAAAAAAAAAATAAAAAATTCTAATGAAAAATATCTATGTCCAAATTTTCACAAGTACGAACCAAATGTACCTAATCGAATCCTAATGAAAAATATCTATGTCCAAATTTTCACAAGAAGGAACCAAATGTACCTAATCGAATCCTAATGAAAAATATCTATGTCCAAATTTTCACAAGTAGAAACCAAATGTATCTAATCTCCATAATTTATCTCATAAATTACCTTGAACAATTCAAGATAATGAATCATAGAATGTGATCTGAAACGTTGATGAAAAAAAGTGCTAAAGAGTCAAAATCCAGAAGCCAAAAACTGCTAATTCAGTTTGTCATACACAATAAAAATCTGGACAATGACCAAAAATATCTCTATCCAAATTGTATCTCGTAGACATGGAGAATAAGATTGATAAAAATTTAAAAAAAAAATAAAAAAATCAATCGTGAATCCACAGCCTCCTCCCCTCAAAAAAAATCTTGTAAAACTTTTGAGCTTGTCTATTTAAAGAAATAGCATGGAGAGCTTGCTTTTACAGAAAACAAAATAGATACGAGCCCTTGAATTTCCAATACACATTTCTCCTGAATTTCCTTACAAATATTTACGCTACAAAACTCTTTGACCACAGTATACATTCTTCAGGCTTAACTTCTATTAATCATCCGACTTCCAGGCTTGAAGAATAAAAGAGACAGAAGCCCACGGTCACATGGAGAGCGATTTTCTCACCCAAAATCTCTCACCTCTGCTCACAATACTCACCTATCTATTTCGCAACTGCCTCCAAATTAGCGGCAATTGCGCCCTCCTCCACAAACAAGCCGCCAAATTTGGCGTGATAAGAACCCGAAGTGTAGCGTTTAATTCCTCCCAGAGAAGGCTTACATTTTCCTCCATTATCCTCTGTCGCTTTACCATTTTTAGAATTGTGGTGTCTTCCCAAGAGCATCAATTTCTTCAGCTTGGAGAGCTTCTTATTATTATTACTCTCATCTTTTGCCGGTTTTGCTGCTGCTTCTTGCTTGGAGCTCTTCGCCCAAAGCGGTTTCCTTTTAATGTGGCCAGTACAAGTTATCTGGGGCGAGGTGGGCTCCTGCGATTCGAACCCGGGACCTCTGCTCGGAAACATGGAGGTCGAACTTACCCTCTTACAGAAGCGGAGCCTCGGAGAAAAATCGGCCACAGTGTTGAAGTCTGTGGTTGGAGGAGGCATTGCCAACGCCGCGAACGCGGTTCGAATCCCACTCAGAGACCTTGATGCTCTCTGACCCGGCCGAGTACTTGCCATCCTCAAAATTCTGATCTTTAGAGGAAAAACAGCTAAAAATTTCTGATCTTTAGGGAAAAAACAGGTAAAAATCGTTGTTTTATAATAGGAATTGGGGTGAATTTGTTGGTGAGGAAGAAATCTGTGCGGAAGATTTGGGGCAAGTGGGTTAGTAGTAAAGAGAAGTGTGGTTGTCGCGTAGCAGATGGCACGTCTTCCTCGTGGAAATGGAGTGATGAAAGCAAGGGGTATTATTTTCTGGTTTATCTGAAAGGGAAATCCGTAGCAGGGAAAGCGACAAGCAGGTAACATTATTTTGATATGATGGATGAGGTTGGTGTTATTTAAAAACATGCATGCAATGAATCCACGCTGTTGCTGCCCCGGTTTTTTGAGGAACTGTTGTAAGGGAGTCTAAATTTAGGGGACAGTGTGTTTTCTCTCTGCAGATGAACCATTTTTTTTATATGTGGAATTCAGAATTAAACATTTACGAATTGGATTATATAGGTTTTTGAATTTGCAGTCGTCAAACGATTAAATCGGGTCTGGTAGAGGAATTTGTTTTTTAAGATTTTTTTTCTGAGAGTCAAAGGACTGAGGGGTATCCATTCCACCAAATTCGCCCGGGGCACGATCCCGGCTTCATTCCTTATGAGATATATCTTTCCGAGATTTGAATCCTGGTGGGCTCAATGAGAACCATTGAACTTCACCAGGCTTCATTCCTTATGAGATATATCTTTCCGAGATTTGAATCCTGGTGGGCTCAATGAGAACCATTGAACTTCACTAGTCGACCAATTCACAATTGACATAGAATTTTTATTTCGTTTTTAATTTCAGTCTATATCAAACTATTAGATTATATTTGTGTTTTTTTGTAAAGTGATAAATGATAATCTTTTAAACTGCACACCAATCTAGTGTAGCCACAAAGTCTCAAGCACAATGATTCAGTGGAGGTTTGAAACTTTTAGAGGTTAAAAAACTCCCTTTTTTAACATGTCTTCTATATTGCACGTTTGATCTTTATCATTGGTTGATATTGTGTCATTTTTTTATTAATTCAATAATTATAATTATTTAATTAAAAACTAATTTGCATCCTATAATTTAACCATGACCTATTTGTCTTGATCAGGTGGATTAAATAATTTTAAAAATTATTTAATCTTGGTTGGAAGGCAAATAACCATTTAATTTGTCATTTATCTTACTGTCATCCCTTTGGTAAATAAATATATCATTTATTTACCTCACTTTCTCCTTCTCCCACAATTAAATAAATAAATTTATTTAATTGTCTATTTTTTCAAATATGAGGGAACTAATATTTTTAATTATTAAATTTCACTTCAATTTCTAACTCAACTCTTTTTCATGCTAATTTCACTTCACTTCTTACTCTTCCTCCTTCCACTTTTCTCTCCACTTCTATTTCCCACTTACAAATTTCCTTTGCCACTTAACTCATTCCTCCTTCTATTTTCTCCCCCACTTAACTTTTTCCTTCTAAATGACATTTTTTGATGAAAATAGATAATGCTACTATTTATTTTCACTAAACTCTCATATTTCTATTTTGTCCTCCACTTGGAAAGGCAATTTCCATTTTATCATCACTTAACATGTCCTCTCATTTAGTCTTGTCCATCAATTATCTTGACTTCCAATTTGATCTTGGTCATCCACTCTATCCCAATTTTTCTATAAATTGGATTCTCATTTCTCATTTTTGGCAACCACATTTTCTAGTATCCTTGCCCATATTTTGTCAAATTGTCCTTACTTTCTATCATTATATTTATGCACTCATCTTTTCAAGAGAAACATCAATTTAGAGGAGAAAGAAGAATAGTGGAGTGGAATGAAGGGTTTGCATGATGTTTATTTGATTTTTGTTATTTTGTTTCATGTTTTATGTCTTCATAACTTCATTGATGTGATTAGGATTTCATTTTCATGATTTCATAGCTTTGTGGTTGGTTGATCACGATGCAATGTTTCTAATTTTCCTAGTCTACATTTTGGTGAACCTGGCGTGAACATGCTTATGATGTCATTTTTTTTTATGTTTGATGTGTTTTGCGCACTTGGTGCTTGATTTGTGCACTTGGGGATCTTTGTGCACACTTGGACACTAGTCTTGCACAATTGAGAGATCATGTTGTGCACTTGGGACTCTTACTGCGCAGTTGGGAGTGAATCCTACACAATCAAGCTTAAAACTAAGCACTTGGGTAGTTGAATTATTGCACTCTTTTTCATTAGGTTTTTTCATTTTGATTAGACATGCATGTTGTTTTTTCTTTAATTTGATGATCTAATAAGCCTAAAATCAATCTCACGTCTATATTTTGGGTTTAAAATGAATCAAATGTCTTCAATTAGGTTTAAAATAAATGTCAATCTTTATCTAGCTTAACTAGGAGGCTTTTAAATCGAATGTAAATCTCATATAGTTAACCAGGATGAATGAATGAACTTTCAATTTCACCAATTATATTTTATATTTAATCAAGAGCTTAAGTGATCAAATTCCCACCAAAATCTAAGTTTTTGATTAAATTTGCATGCATTCTCTGTTAGTATATGTGCACTTAGTGTTGTGTTTGCACACTTTAGACTTATTTTTGCACAATTGGATGTTATTCCAGTGCAATTTGGAGAGAAATTGCACAACTGGGAGAAGATTTGCACACTTGGGAAGGTATAGTTTGTTTGTTATTTCATGCTTCCTTCTTATTTTTTTTATCACTTTTGAATTATGTTAGCATTAGTTTTTTGTGTTACCGGTCAATCTATGCAATATTATGGTGATCATGGGATGAAAATCTCTTCACCAAACTACTAATGGATTTTTTGCAAGACGTGTGATGAAGACCTTGTGCGCTTGTTATAACTTTTGTGCTTATTTGTATTAGCTTAGAGCATACTTCATATTATTAAGGTCATTGAATTCTACTTGATGTGTTTGGTGCTTTGGCAATTTTTTTTAGATTAGAACCCTAGTAGAGAGATATGCCTTGGTGGGAAAAGAGGTACTCACCCCAAGGGAATGACCTCAAACGAGTGTCAATTGATATTCTATATAAATTAAGGATAAGACCAAAGCCAAGTCTAGTTGATAATAGTGCTTACTTTACAGTCCTATCTTGAAAAGGGGCGTACCTTGCATATATTAGACCTCTAGTAGGACTGGTTAGAGTCTTAAGTGGCTTGTTGGACACTCGTAACGTGCTTGTTGAATTATTTACTAGAAACCATTTGTTTAGTGGCCAAAATCCCCTACTTATTGACACAGGGGCTTATTAGGAATAACAGTCCATAAGACAACTGAGAGGGGGGGTGAATCAGTTGTGCAATAGATTATTAAACTTTAAACTTTATGAACCATAACATCAAAAGTAAATAACACAGTAATTGCCAACACCATAACACAATGTTTGTTGTCGAGGAAACCCTGTTAAAGGTAAAACCGCGGTGGGAATTAACACCCACAAAATAATGTACTGAGAGTATAGTATCCCTATTAAAAGATATTAGCCCTGTTAGGAGCTTGTTATTACATTACAGTACACAGTCCCTGTTAGGAGACAGACCCTGTTAGGCGTCGATGAAAGTAGTAGGCTCATTGCCCAAAGAAGTTTAAAGCCACCCTCAAGGATTCACAATCCACATCAAGTGTATACAAAAAATATAGTATCCAGTGAACTGTCTGATAGCAACTGTCTTTGCTTGGTCAATTCCAATGAAGTACCAACTCTGCTCTCTATCCAGCAATCAAGCTTCGCAGTTTCACAAATCTCTGCTCTTTTCTTTCTCTACCACACTTTTCACAAATGAAAAGATCACTCATATATACCCTCTTACAATAACCCATTAGGTCGGCCAGTTAAGCTTTCTTAATACACAATTAACTAGGTCGGCCAATTAAGGTTTCCCATCATACAAATAATTACATAAGCCCTTTCTAAGATACATACAGTACCTATAACAAGTAAACAATATTTACAATTCATTACAAATACTTCCAGATCCACAATCCATGCTCAGAATTAATTTCCACACGTTACAAGTCTGATGTCGGCCAGGAATTAAGTCTTCTCCAGAATGTACGCCACAACTGACGTCATCAGTACCCAAACAAAAATCAAACTCAACCCATTTCACCATCATATGTCGGCTCTCCATCAGTAAGCTTACAAGTTCTGAAACATCTTCCTCAACAAGATATGCCCAAAACACAGAGACCTTCTCTGTCCAGAATCACAGTCACAATCCAGAAAAATGGTCTTTACTAAAACAACTGTAACATCCATGATATGAAACATAAAGTCAAGCGGCCTTAGATGTAAGGTCAAAACTTAGTCTTCTTCTTAAATCCAACTTCGCTCATTCTGGTTCATTCGTACAGTGTCCATACATGCCTTCCAATCAAGTAACTAGTATGTCTTCTTTCACAAAAATATATGTTGACATTAGTGACAAAACATGAGTATCAACAACATGATTAGTACCAAAAACTGATATCATCCAACAATCTCCCCCTTTTTCATTGATGGCAACATATGGGAAAATCCATATGCATCAACCCAAAAGTACTCTCTCTCTTTACAATCTTCTCAATATCCTCAACAAATCTCCCCAAAATAGTAAGGATTTTCACATAGATTCCATCCCCCTTTGGAAGCAATGGCAAAGGGTGCCATAACTCATCTATAGTCTTTGTTAAGGTGTAGCTTTGTCAAATCTTCATGTCCAATTAGGTGTAAGATCACCCAATTGTGCTCCATAGTGTTCTCCTGCGATCACTCCCCCTAAGGAGTAGATCCATACATCAAGTCCAGAGAATAATATAGCTCTAAGATCCACTGGACTGATGCATATCTACATCATTTAATTACCACTGGGAGGGGCCATCACCCCAAGCATGCATGTGAGGTATTCAAAAGCGTCTTTTGGCAAAGGTTTAGTAAATATATCTGCTATCTGTTCCTTTGTGCTTATGTACTCCAGTTTAATCTCTTTAGCAAATTTCTTACTCATTTTGTCATTACCTCCAAAAATGATATCATCAAAAAAAAATTCTATAATCAAGATTCCATCTTCATCAATTCTTAAATACAAATTACTCTCTGCATTACCTTTTCTGAAACCAAGAGAAGTAGATATTTGTCCAGTCTTGCATACTATGCCCTTGGTGCTTGTTTCAGTCCATAGAGTGCCTTCTTTAATCTGCAAACCATGTTTTCATCATCTATCAAAGGAAAACCCTCAGGTTTCTCAATGTATACCTCTTCCTCTAGATCATCATTCAGGAATGCTGACTTCACATCCATCTGATACACTTTAAAGTCTTTATGTGCAGCATAAGCAAGAAATAGTCTCACAGCTTCCAATCTAGCAACA
>MU224169.1:1705323-1725781 GCA_018584345.1 Thuja plicata | reverse complement strand
AAAGGTAATTTGCCTTCAAATTTACCCTTACCTCTCTTTTCTCTTCTAGCAATCAGTGCCACAACTTCATCTAGCTTTCTTTCTTCTTCCTGTATCTGTTCCCATTCATCAACATAAGCTCCAAGTTTTAATCATTTTCATGTTTCACTGGGTCTATAACTTATTGTGGCATTTGTGCACCTGATTTGGTGGTTCTGCAAATCATAATCCCCAATCTCAATTTCATCACTCCAAATAGATTTTCTTCTCTATTTTGTTTTAGATGTTGACAGTTTTAGGTATCGTAGTATTTGTTTTGTCATTCATCTTTTTCTTCTTTAGCTCTCTTTCATCTTGATGATGGATCACGTAGTGTTATCCGAAACGTTGATGAGAAAAAAAAATTACACAATCGAATCCATAAACTTTTACAACATTCTTATGGATTGTGGAAATCTAATATCTAAGTTTAATACTATTTTCAATGTCTATTTAGATATTAGCAAAATCTCAACATAAATTAGTAGTTTTGCACCTATTTGAATGCATGTGCTTCTCACTAGTCATAACAATTTATAGGTCAATGTACCTGGACACACCTTGTTTAATGATTATGCACCTTGTTTTCTATATCTAGTTGGGTAAAATTCTTTCATCGTCCAAATGCCCAAACTAAGTGTAGGCACCTAAAATTGATCAACATTTGTAATCAGATTTAGTCATATTACTCATATTTTTAAATTAAATAATTACACATTATTTAATTAGTTAATGTTACCCTTATCGCTTAATTAAATTAATTAATTAGCTATAGTCCAATTAGTTTAATGGTATCTCACAGCCATTTAATTAATTAACCCCCTTCTATTAATTTAAATAAATATACTCACCTATTTAAATTAATTCATAAATCCTCATTTTCTTCCACTTGGAATTAAATAATCTATTTAATTCTATTTGAGCATATGGCTTCTAACTTTAACCCTCATTTAACCTACCCCCCAGCTAACTAACCCAAGCTACCAACCCAACCTATCCCATTTGACCACTAATTAATCCTAATCCTAGCCTAATCCCTTTCCTAATCATTTGCACATTCCTAATAAAAAAGATTAGCCACAAAAGTCAACCTCCCCTTTTGTCAACCTTAAATGCAATGTAGACTTTTTACATGTTTGTCCCCTCCAAGGAATGTTTAATTCCTTCTTCCCACTTCTCCAAAATCCATACACCCCCCCCACAAAAAAAAAAAAAAAAAAGAAAAAAGGAAAAAAGAAAATGGTCACATTCTCCAACTTTGGCCTTTGGGGTGTGAGACAAGAACTGTCTTTATAGAAAATCTACCCAACCCCCAATGTCTTCTCAACTCCTCTCATTATGACAGTGTTCACAATGTTATGAGTTTGAGAAAGCACAATCCATGTACTCACCTTTGAGTGTATCTTGACCCTCCATTACCCTTCAATCCTAGTCATCCATTTATCTCTCTCCAATCTTATAAATTGAGGACTCATTCCTCATTTTTTCATCCACCTTTTATGCAAAGTTATCATGCCATTTTCATTTCAAAGAAATTAGAATCTTTCCCTTATAATACCAAAATTACCACTCAACCATTGAAGCCTGAGTCACAACTTTGAGCACACATCTACCAACATTGGACAAATCTATTCAACAAAGAAGGCTTCTTGGGTTTGTATAAGGTTTACAAATCTTTAATTTTTTATTGCTTTCATTATGTCTAATCTTGATGGTGTTAGTTTAGTGTAGTTTGAGTTCTCTTTTTGATAATTGTATTCTTATTTTGAACACACACTTTTCTCTTAAACATTGTAGCATGCCTCAGTCTCCCACTCATCTCCCCTTAGCCTTCACATCCCTCTGCCTAACAATCACTGGTGCTAATCCTGACCTCCCCACTAATGATGGGGTCCTAAACCATTCTCTATATGCATTTGTCACACTTGGAGCAGTTGGTCCACCAAAAGGATCCCAATCCATTAGTTGTAACCTCCTCCACTCTACTAGTAGTGTACCCCTATCAATGCCCTCCAAAATTCACTAACCCTCTCTTATGTCACCTGCTCAGGTCTTGGCACATCCTGAACAAACCCAAAATGCCTCATCACTCGATCTGGTCTATATCTCTCAATCGCACGCTCTCTGTAAGCTATAATATACACAAGTGTAATCATGAATGAGATATGCCTCATATCCTCTGTCCATCCATCTATTCCCATATAGTGTCTCCATGTAATCCCATCCCTCAAATCATCATGTGCCACCCTCTAATAATCCACATCATCTGTATGCTCATAGTGCACTCAATCCCCTCCCCAGTTGTACACCACTAATTATTGTCTATCCCTATCCTCCCACCCCACTTGTCGCATGAGAACAATATGCTCTCATGCCCATACCTTTAGTAGTATCATGTATCCAAAGATCTTCCCTCCATGATATTATATATCATGTAGATCCTTGTGAAGCTCAGCCAAGACCAATATCACTGATACCACTGGCCTCCCTATATCCACTGCATCCACGATCATTGAAATCAATCCTAGTGTAACCCTTGTCCCTCCTGTGTCTAGAAATATGTAACCACTAACCAATCTGTAGACATAAAAATGTACCCACATATCAAGCATTGCATGATCTAGATACTTGTCTAGTACCAGTTACGATACATCCCTCCCCACCAAGCTTCACACTAAATCTTCCTATGACACATGTCGGGATACTATTGCAGCCCCACAAATAGATAATCTTCATATCCAATACACATGCTCGGTTGTCACGGTCATCTCCCCTATTGAGAGATAGAAGCGTGAGGTCTCACATCTATACCACTTGCACAATGTTGTAACAATGAGAATGTGCATCTTCACATGGGGAATCCTCGCCAAATACCCTAGTCCTAGTTTATCTACTCTCACCTAAGATAAATTTGTAAAGTATTTTGATGCCCTCAAAACTATTTTGCATCGCTCTAGCAAAACCAAAACATCTACCGGCCACTACAACCATAAACCCATAGGTTATTTAAGTTATAGGTACCCCGATTTCCCCTCTCCCATACCTTTATAACTACCTTATCCACCTAATCCCTTCCTAATTCTTGTACATTATATCCCAACCTGACTTCATGTTGATCTCACAAAAGTTCCAACTTCTTAATGGCTATTGCTCACCTTTTTCCCTAGTCTCGTAGGGTCACGTTCCAATGGAACTATTTCACCTTATCCATCCTTCTTCTACAGGATCATGATCCCACTGATCCTACTCTCGCAGGCTCACAATCCCAAAATAATTTTCTATGAACCTGCCATCGTGAGATTGTGTTATCGCAACCCACTATTCTCATTACATAAACCTGTTAATCCTACTAATTTTACACTTCGACAAGAAAGCATTCCTGCCAAACCCATGCTCATTCCTATCGGAAAAGATCCCGTGTGAATGTATATTTTTCTACTGTCTATATTAATAAATAGTACCTACTTCACCACATCTATTTTATGCATCATTGCTCCAAGTTTTTCCATCTCCTCTTACAAGCAATTATGCTCTCAAATAGAATAAAAAAAGGCACTTCTCTCTCAATTTTCAATCTCGTAGGGTGCAAATGAATATTAAAATTGTTAAATATTCTTATATGGCCCCCTCCTAGGCCCTAATTTTCACCCCCGACCCCTATGGAGCTTCTTTTCACCCTATTTCTTCCTTCACTCACATTTTTGAGCTCTGTTCTTTCCATTCAACTTTGTTTTCCATTGCCCTCCTTCTTTCCCATTGGAGAAATTTTTCTTTCGAGGCGTCGCTCAAACCCTTTTTTTAATTTCCTATCCGCCCTCTCAAGAGGGCATCACCCTATCCAAGTGACATCATTTCCTATTGTTTAGGACAAGTACTTTCTCCTATTTCGTTGTATCATCAAAACTCTAATCTTCTTTGAAACAATGTTATTCTAATGCGATTTCAAAGAGGGGAAAAATATAGACACCTAAATTTGGTCAATGATTGTCATAAGATTTAGTCTTATTACTTGTATTTTCAAATTAAAAACTTACACATTATTTAATTAGTTAATGTTAGCCTTCTAGCTTAATTAATTTAATTAATTATCTATAGTCCATTTAAATTAATGGTAACCCATAACCATTTACTTAAATAATCCCCCTTCTTCTATTAATTTAAATAAATATAATTATCTATTTAAATTAGTTCATAAACCCTCATTTTCCTCCACTTGGAATTAAATAATTTATTTAATTCTATTTGAGCACATGACTCCTAACTTTAACCCTCATTTAACCTACCCCACAGCTAACTAACCCAAGCTTCCAATCTAACCTATCCCACTTGCACACTAATTAGTCTTAATCTCAGCCTAACCCCTTTCCTAATCATTTGCACATTCTTAATAAAAAATATTAGTCACAAAAGTCAACCTCCCCTTTTGTCAACCTTAAATGCACATGTGATCTTCTTAAATGTTTGTCCCCTCCAAGGAACATTTTATTTCTTCCCAATTCTCCAAAATCCCTACACACTCCCCAAAATGGGCATATTCCCCAACTTTCGCCTTTGAGGTTTGAGACAAGATTTTTTTTATGACAAATCTACTCCACCCCTAATCTCTTCTCAACTTCTCCCATTGTGACTCTGTTCACAATGCTATGAGTTTGAGAAAGCAAATCCATTTGTTCACCTTTGAGTGCATCTTGACCCTTTATAACCCTTCATTCCTAGTCATCCATTTATCCCTCTCCAATTCTATGAATTGAGAACTCTTCCTCATTTTTTTATAAGATTCAACAACGAAGGATTCTTGGGTTTGTATAAGATTCACAAATCTTTAATTTGTTCTTGTTTTCTTTATGTCTAATATTGATGTTGTTAGTTTAGTGTTGTTTGAATGCTCTTGTTGATTATTGCATTTATATTTTGAACTAATACTTTTGGCTCACACACTAAGAATTTCTTTTTTGTGCCTTACTTTTTTACACACTCTTGATCAAGAAAATTAATGACCAATACTTTAATCCATAAACTAATAATAAATTATTTAAAAAAAAAAATTTGTTGAAGACATATCTTTTTCTTACTAATCTAGGAATATTTCAATTTCTTAATGGGAATATATTTTATTCCATATTTGTGAGGCCATAGTCAAATATATTCTTTCTCCTTATACCCTTGGGTGACTTTGGACATCAAAATCTTGAGTTGATCTCTTATCTTTTATTATTTTTTTAAACCCAAGGACTCCAAGTGTGTATTATCTCTAGCTATGTTTTGTATGACCTTAGCTAACTAAAACAAATTGGATCATCCTTTTAGGGATCCCACCTATAAATTTTATCACCCCTAGTGAAAACCCCAACTCTAGAATTTGATAAAGTATAAAAAGAGCGGGTGAATAAAAAAATATACCTCCTTGAATGATGCAGAAGCATCTTAGGATCCTGCAATCTTGCATCAACAAAAATATTTTCTTATAATTGTTAGTCTGTTTTTCTTTCAGTCTGATATTTTTGTTGGCGATAAATTTGTGCTTGTTTATTTTGATTGTGGTCGTGGCTATGTGTTTGTGGATTCATGGTGAGTATTTTCCTATGGTCGCACCTCATGCAGTTTCTTCATGTGAAAGTTATTTCAGTTTCTTTGTGAGACTGTACTATTCTTCATGTTACCGATCAGTGGTTGGGTTTTTGATCTTTTTCCTAATCTATTGGTTGGTTTTTCTGAACACAATCATTCTAGCTCAGTAATACGTTTATGGCCGACCTTGTTGTGTGATCACATCTCTTATTATTTTCTTTGGAGGTTGATCCAGGTGTTTTGGGTCCTGGCCTAATTTTTGTAAGCTTATGGACTTGTTCCTAAGGGGCAGGTGATTTTCAGAAGATTATCTAGCGCAGCTTGGATAGGGTTTTTAAGGGTGTTCTGATCATAATCAGGCCTATGTTACTGACATGTGAGACTACATGTTGCAGATCTATTGTAATTGATTTTTCGCTCATAATTGAAGGATGATCTCTCATTTTCTCATTGTTGGATAGTTGTTCTTGTTATTTATGTTGTGTTGTGTTAGCTGCAAGGATCATACTGATCTTTTAAGGTTTCTCCATCCTTGACAACATCAAGTGGTATTAGAGCCTAGAGTTTGCATCCTTAGGGTTTTCTTGTGGGGTGGCGGTCGAGAAAATCTGACCTACGGTGATGGAGGATTGAGAAGATGGAAAGGAAAAATGGTAGAGGTGGAGCATGACATGTAGATTGAACTATTTTGGATTTGTTGAGGCAAATATCTGAAAGATTAGAAATAGTAGAGATGTCCCAGATGAGAGGACAACATATAGAAGATGCAAGTGATGAAGAAGGAGATGCACAAATCAAGATGAAGCAGTAGAAGGAGATAACTATGAAGCCCAACCTAATTCAATCAAGGAGAGGAAAGATTCATTAGGGCTTTGACTAATATTAATAGGAGACCTCATTTTTGATTATCATGGAAACCTAAATTATGATGAGTTGGTAGATTGGATCACATAGATGGATAAGTATTTCAAGCTTGAAGGGACTAATGAAGAAAGGAAAGTGAAGTATGCTTGCACCAAGTTGAAAGGACATACATCCCTATGGTGGGGAGATTTATAGAAAGATCAAAAGAGAAGAGGTAAAGACAAGATGAAATCTTGGGATAGGATGGTGAACAAGCTAAAAGCCAAGTTCTTGGCAAAGGATTACCAAGTAAGTTTTTTTAGAAAGTTGCAAAATTTGAAGCAAAGAGACTTAAGTGTTAAGGGTTATACTGAATAATTCTATAATTTGAACACTAGATCTGGTCATGTAGATGATGAAGCTGAACAATTTTCTTGCTACCTTAATGGTTTGAGGATGTCAATCCAAGATGAAGTCAGTCTAGTGCAAATTAGGAGTGTGAAAGAGGCTTATAAGTAGTCCTTGAAGGCTGAAGAAAAGCTTAGCTGAAGACATGAGAAAAGACAAAGAGGCAGAGGAGGCAGATTTCAAGGAGGTAGAGGTAGATCTACCAAGGATCAACATAAAAATGAATCACATTTTAAGGAAAATGATCAGTATAGGAGGAATGACAGGAGTTCCTACCAAAATTAAGGACAAAGAAGTGTTGAAAGGAGGAATTTCAGTGGCACTTGTTTCAAATGTGGTGAATTAGGGCACAAAGTGTTTGAATGCAAACAAGGTAATTTTGAGAAGAAAGTAGAGAGAAGTAGGATAAAAACGTTTACTGATGAAGAGTTCAGTGGTTCAGTCAAAAAAAATCAAGCAGAGGAAGGTGAAACCTTGATGTCTAGGAGGATCCTATATCGTAGAGAACTAGAGAAGGAATCTATACAGAGGAAGAATTTGTTCAAAACTAGATGCAAGGTAAAAAAACAAGGTGTGCACTGTTGCCATAGACAGTGGCAGTTCTGTTAATCTTGCTTTAGAGGAAATGGTTGACAAACTGAAGTTGCAGAGAGTGAAGCATCCTAAACCCTATCAGATTGCATGGATACAAGATGAACATAAGGTACTAATAAGTGAACAATGCCTAATTAAATTCAAGATTGGGAAGTATTATGATGAGGTTTTGTGTGATATTATTCCTATGGATCTATGCCATGTCTTGTTGGGTAGACCATGGCAGTATGATAGGAAGGCTATACATGATGGTAGAAGGAATGTTTACGCTATTGTTGCTAATGGGATGAAACAAAATTTATGGCCTTTAGAGGAATGTCCACTTAAGAGTGAGGTATGTACTACTGTAAGAATCTATTTAGTAGATGGAAAGAAGTTTTTGGATGACATGAAACATAATAATGTGTGTTTTTCTTTAGAATCTAAGGAGTCTTAGAAGATTTATTTGGTAGAAGAACATCCTAAAGAATTACTGGATTGTTGAATGAGTATGCTAACATCATATCTGATAATATACCAGATGAATTACCATCGGTTAGAAGTGTTGGAAACACTGAGAGGGGGGGGGGGGTGAATCAGTGTTTGATTAATTATTCTATTTCTGCAATTTGAACATAAATCAAATAGATAACATATGAAGCATAACTTAATAACACATAACACTAGATATGTTTATGGGGAAACCTTGATCAAAGAAAAACCCTAATGGGAACTAGTACCCACAAATAATTGTACTAGTATAATGAACCTGTTAAATTTCCTTTTCCCTGTTAGGAGCATTATTTACAATGTAAGTACAATGACCCTGTTAGGAGTCTTTACAAAAACCCTCTTAGGGGTGAGGACTCACTGTCCAAGAGCTCACTGCTCAATTAAAGAAGGCTACAACCTCCTGAAGATAGATATGAACTATATCTAAAATTTGAACTACTGAAGTGACACGACTGTCTGATCGGTTCCTTTTATGCATTGATGCTTTGATCTCTTAAAAGAATTTATCTCATACTGATTAGTTTATACTACTCTTCATTGTATCTTCTCTGCATATTCTTGACTCTTACACTCATTACAAGAATGCATATTAAGTATATATACATACTCAATAGACGCGACTGAAAATAAAACCTTAGTCGGCCCAAAAAATTTATACACAACGCTTCCAAAAAAAATGGCTTAAGCGTGTTTACAATAATGTTTAAGATATAGTTACTAACTTATTACAATAGGCACATAGCCTTTACAAAACAAAAGATTATACGCTAATCCAAAAACTGAGGTCGGCTCCATACTCTGTTCTCTGAATTGTTAGTGCACTTAATCTTTCTTTAAATTTCCCGTACTATCATTCCGTACCATGCGTGTATAGGTTTAACATAAAAACATATCATAGAGATTAAGTATGAACACGCATATCCTGATTCAATCTTATGCACGTACGTTGGTGCTCTGATCGACTGCATAAATCTGTTATGTTATGTCTTCTATACTTGGCCATTTTTGTCTTCCAAGTTTACTTGACAAAAATTCATATGACTTTGTTTCCATAATGAAAACACAAAATAAGTCATATACATTCAGATTGTCAACTTGCCAACAATCTCCCCCTTTGTCATTAATGGCAACAAAGGAATGTGGCCAAGTTGCTTAGACTTTGATTTAACAAAAACTTTCTATCATAACTTTGGCTATATAACATTCTCCTTATATACATACATTACTCCCCCTTTGACATTAATGGCAAAGGTGTCAAAATTGTAAGTCTCTAGATACTTACTCCATGTACACATCTGGATAAGCAATCTGCAGATTTTTGATCTCTTGCTGCCATAATGCTTTCAGTGCATCAACTGTCTCAAGATGGGCGCATAAGGCATATGTAAGCTTCTCCATATTTGTCAGATCCATGTAGGGTCCTTGATCATAGGTGGCAATGGTTGCATTAATCTATTTGATGTTCTCATTCAGAACTGCTAAGGAGGGCGCAAGTGCATTTCTCAATTGAGTTTGCCTGATCCTTATCTTACTGATCTCCGTTTTATGTTTTTCTATCTTGTCTATCTGACCTTCATAGATATTGTTGCAAATGTTGATATCTTGGGATGATGTTTCAACTGATTGTCTTATGTTATCAAGCAAGATACCTGCCTCTTCTATCTTCTTGATGTGCTCAGAGTTGAGTTTTCCTTTGTCCATGCAATTTGCTATTACCTTTCTGCCTTTTGATGCCAACTCTTTTAGTATTGTCTGACCAATCTTTAATGAATTTAAATCTAAGGAAAAATTCTTTACCAATTCATTCAATTTTTCCTTTTTATACTCTTCCTCTGCAGTTCTAGTAGCTGAGTCTATGAAACTTGTGAAGTGTGCCTTGAAGCTTGTTAGGATGCTATCTACATCATCAACTGACTAAATTTTAGCTGCCACTTTCTTGTCTGCAGGCACTAGGTCATTCAGAATGTTCACTGACTCCAAAAAGAGAGGGTTTGTCATAACTTGTTTCTCTTTGGCTTTTTCCATGGCTAGGAAATTGATCTTGATCAAGTCTTCTTCTCCCCATGCATCTAGACTTGCTGAGTCAGGAGTTAAGCTTGAAAACAATGAAGTTGATGATTGAATGGATGGGGTGAATATAGTATTCTGACTAGTATCCATACATTCACTTTTTACTGGGATCTCCATAATAGGTGGTTCATTAGATTGATTGTCTTCCTCATTATTCAAGTCTATTGAACCTTTAGAGGGAACCTCATCCTGCTATAAGGAAGTGTTATCAGTGCATACCTTCTTTGTCTCTTCAGTGCTGACAAATGCTTTTTCAACTTTTTCCATGTCATTGTCAGAAGCGGTCATGGATATCTTAACATCATCAGTCATAATAGTTTATTCTGAATCTTTGGCTATATCAGAAGGTGTTGAAATAGTGGGTGCTGAATCCCGTGGACCTGTCTTAGGCGCACTTTGAATCACTGGTTCTTTATCCTGTTTGGGAGGAACTAGAGTCACCTTTGTTGTAGGCATTGTTGATGGATACATATGTCTATCTAGAAATACTCACTCAAAATATTTCTGAGTCTCTTCACCAACTAGTTCATACTCTTTGTTCATGATATGAAGTATTCTTGTTTTGGTTTTGAGATGAGGTTTTACCAAATCCAGTAGTATAGCTTTTTCATCATGTGAGCAAACAGGGAGAATATTGTCTAATGTTTCTTCTCTAATATGCATATCTTCTTCAATTTCTTGTCTTTTCAATACATCAAGTATGTTCCAAACTTTGTCTGGTATGACTGTTTTAGGTTCCAATACTGTCCTCTTAAAATTAATCATGTGAGACATGATTATAGAATGAATTTCTGATTTGTCTATCTCTTGGTATTTGTCATAGACATTCTTGATAGATTCTAGTCTTCCTTCATTAACAATTATGTTCTTAAGGACTGTTAGACTACGTCTGAATCCTACCTCAAGAGGGGCTTGAGTGTTATTTACCTTGCTCCTTGTTGTCCTTGAGGATGGGTGACTTGTGGGAACTTGCTTCCTCCTTCTAGTCAACTTACTTGGTATTGATGGTGGAGATGCTTCCAAGTCAATAGTAGTTGAGGGCGTAGATGTTCCTTCATCAGATTTCTTCATCTTCTTCTTGGGGATATCATCAAATTTTTCTATTTTCACCTCTGCAGCACTATTCTCAAGTTCTTTTGCAATCTTAGCTTCCCTAGCCTTATGTAGGTCTTCTTGAGTGACACCATGAACTCTTAGGATGTTAGATGTAATCCTTGATGCCTTTCTTTTATTGTCTGCACTGTATAAGACATAATCAAATTGATTTGTCTTTTCTCTGTAAGTACCCCATCTAGGTTCATTATGGTCCTTAGGCACAGATAAGAGGACTTGTGCATATCCTTCCAAAACTTGTTCTTCAACTTCATATCCAAGTGGGTGAATCCATTTTGTTCTAGGCTCAACTTCCTCCATGCAACTATAGTTAGTTTCCACCATGAAGCATATGGTGTCTTTGTATTTCTCAACTATCTTCTCTAATAATCTGAACCTCTTCTGCATTTTGATCCTGAATGTTTTTATCTCCATATCCATAGAGTCCTTAGCACTACTCTCTGATGTAGCCTTTAATGAAATTTGTGACATGGTAGGTTTACTCTTGTCTAGGTAAAGATTAGCAACTTTACTAACGATGTGAAATTATAAATAGATGATCAAAGAGCCAAATCTGAATATCTTTCTCTTGTCATGCTTGATAGCTCTAATGTTGTCAATCAGCTATGCACGCAATATCTCACATAGATTGTACTGAGTATTGTCCTTTACCATCTTTATTTCTGCCAGGACAGTAGCTGCAGATACACTGTTTAGTTTGCTTGCATGCTGGAACTTATAACCTAGTATCATAGTGACCAATTTTATGTCATTTTCCTTAATGGGGTCAACATTCATTCTGCGTCTATCACTCCTGGATAAGAATGCTTGTTCAATCTGATTCTTAACATCCTTACCAGTGGGAAGAACTGGTCCAGTCTTAGGAAGTCCAGTCATATCATGAATTAGGTCTGCAGTAATGTGGACAGGAACTTCACCAATCCAATATAGGTCATCATGTATCTTGCTCAGTAGGCTTTTAACCCATTTTGGCTCATAGAACTCATGCGCGTTAGAATACTTGAAGATAGGGTTGTCAGTGAGATGCGTGTATTCATTTTTGAATGAATAGTCTGGTTTCATCAGCGAAGCTATAAGAGTAGCTATGATTTTATCTCCAACAGTTTCATTCTTGCAATAGATGTATGCGCATATGTCTTCTACATGCACGACTCCTAGCGGAGTCTTGGAAAATGCCCCTTCTACATCATCTAGTATAGACTTGAATGGATGCTTCTTAAACATGAATCTCTTTCTTTAAGCAATGTCAAATAATACAGGGATTACCATACTTACTTGTTGATTGATTAAATAGGATTTCAATGCAATTGTGAAACGATGTGACTGCTAGGGTTCCGTTTTGACTTCAATCTATTCACCAACCAACCAAATCGTTAAAATTTACTGCTTTGATGCTAAGATCTCCTGTGCTCTCTAAGTGCCCAATCTCAAATGAAAAGTGAGGATTAAAGATCATTTACAATATTATATAAAGGATTATTGCATTTAATGCTCATCCCCATAAAGCGGTTTGCATAGAGAATTTCAATATTTTATTCTGTCACTGTTCAAGCTATGCGTCCATGCATACTTCCCCAATTTTTCACCAAATACATGAATTCATAGGCACATACTTGGAGGTGAGTATACCAGTCGTGCAGGGGTTCAGAGCTATAATAACTCCCCCTAAGACCATGAGGTTCAACTAACCAGAAGTAGAAGGTGTGTCCACTAAGGATGCATCAACTAGCTTGTTCTCATCATTATCCTTCTTTACTTCAACACAAATTTTATCTGAATCAGCTTTAGCTTGTACAAACTTAACTTCTCCTGATTCTTCAAATAGTGACTTTTTAGGATTCTCTTGTCTCTGTGCTCTTGACCTGCAAAACCTTGAGATGTGTCCATCTTTGCCACATGAGTGACAAATGATAGGAGATCTGATGTTATTATTCATCATGCTGCACTGCTTGGCTGAGTGTCCATTGTAATTACATATCTGACATGTAATGTTCTGCAAGTTTATTTGAAGTTGATTTTTCTGATTGTATTTAGTCATATTTCTTTGGTTATGTTGCGACTGATTTCTTTGACTTGTTCTGCAATGTATAGCCCTGTGACCAAAATTATTACAGGAGTAACAATAACCATTGAAAGGTCTTACCTCTTTACAATATCTTTCCAATTTTCCATGCTTGTTATTGGCATAACAAGTACGGTTAACTACCTTGTGTTCATCTTTGGGTGGTTCTGCTTTAGCCTCTTCAAGATTTTTAGTTTTCTTTGCTTCTGCAGATTCTATTTGAGCTTTCATTATTTCTTGCATTGAATTGATCTCAATTTGAGCTACATTGTATCCAACACTAGTAGTATCACCTTTTAGCTTCTATGCATAAAGCTGTGATTGAATTAGATCATAACTTATGTGTAGTTTATCAATCTTGTCTTTTTCTTCTGTTAATTCAAATTCCATCTTTTTCTTGATGTTTTCTAACTCCAAGATTTTCATGTTTGCTTGCATAAGTTCATCATCTAATTGTTTACTCTCTTTGGTCTTTTCTTTAATAGCTGTTAGGCTATCTATAAATTGTTCATTCAGATCTTCAATCTTATCTTTTAAAGACATGTTCTCTTCATTCAATTTCTTGACCATTTTTCCCAAATCATTTGTGGAGCAATCTTTCAAATCTTTTCTTAATTTCTTGATAAGCATTTGGGAGCCATCAACCTTTAGTTTTAGTTCTTCATTTTCTTTTTCAGATCTTTCAAGATCATCAAGGGCCGCTTCAAGATTCTTTTTCAGATGTTTAACTTCTGTTGAATCCATGATATCCTGAAGTGGTTAAACTTTCTTTCAGAGGACCAGGGCTCTGATACCAATTGTTGGAAACACTGAGAGGGGCAGTAGGTGAATCAGTGTTTGATTAATTATTATATTTCAGCAATTTGAACATAAATCAAATAGATAACATATGAAGCATAACTTAATAACACATAACACCAGATATTTTTATGGGGAAACCTTGATCAAAGGAAAACCCTGGTGGGAATTAGTACCCACAAATAATTGTACTAGTATAATGAACCTGTTAAAGTTCCTTTGCTGTATTAGGAGTAGTCTTTACAATGTAAGTACAATGACATTGTTAGGAGTCTTTAAAAAAACCTTGTTAGGGTTGAGGACTCACTGTCCTAGAGCTCACTGCTCAATTAAAGAAGGCTACAACCTCTTGAAGATAGATATGCACTATATCTGAAATTTGAACTGCTGAAGTGACACGACTGTGTGATCAATTACTTTTATGCACTAATGCTTTGATCTCTTAAAAAACTTCATCTCATACTGACTAGTTCATACTAATCTTCATTGTCTCTTCTTTGCACATTCTTGACTCTTACACTCATTACAAGAATGCATATTAAGTATATATACATACTCAATAGACGCGACCGAAAACAAGACCTTAGTTGGCCCAAAAAATTTATACACAACGCTTCCAAAAAAATTGGCTTAAGCATGTTTACAATAATGTTTAAGACATAGTTACTAACTTATTACAATAGGTTCATAGCCTTTACAAAACAAAAGATTATACGCTAATCCAAAAATTGAGGTTGGCTCCATACTCTAATCTCTGAACTGTTAGTGCACTTAATTTTTCTGTAACTTTCTCGTACTGTCATTCTGTACCATGCGTGTATAGAGTTAACATTAAAACATATCATAGAGCTTTAGTATGAACACACATATCCTAATTTGATCTTATGCACGTGCGCTGGTACTCTGATGAACTACATACCTCTGTTATGTTCTGTCTTCTATACTTAGCCATTTTTGTCTTCCAAGTTTACTTGACATAACTTCATATGACTTTGTTGCCATAATGAAAATACAAAAGAAGTCATATACATTCAAATTGTCAACTTTCCAACAAGAAGTATTGGTCATTGCATGGATTTGATACTAGGAGCTAGTTTACCAAATAGAGAAGCATATGGGATGACACCAGCAGAGAATGAAGAACTCAATAGGAAAGTGCAAGATTTATTGCAGAGAGGGTTGATCAAAGAAAGTCTTAGTCCATGTATAGTACCTGTTGTATTGGAACCTAAGAAGAATGAACAATGGAAGATGTGTAATGATTCAAGAGGTATTAATCAAATTACAATTAAGTATCAATTTCCTTTACCCAGGATGGATGATTTGATGGATTGTTTGAGTGGAGCTAAGTATTTCATGAAGATATAATTGAAGAGTGACTATCATCATATCAGGATCAGAGAAGGTGATGAGTGGAAGAGTGCATTTAAGACAAATAAATATTTGTATGAGTGGTTGGTAATACCTTTGGATTGTCTAATGCACCTACTACTTTCACGAGGTTAATGAATGAAATCCTAAAGAGATTCTTGGGTAATTTTTTCATTATGTATTTGGATGATATCTTGATTTTCAGTAAAAGAAAAGAAGAATTTTTTTTGCATGTTAAACAAGCATTGCAGAAGTTAAGGGAAGATAAGTTGTTGATAAATATCAAGAAGTATTATTTCATGAAAGAGGAGTTTGTATACTTGGGATTTGTGATATCTGATGAAGGATTAAAGATGGATCCTAAGAAAGTGAAAGTCATTATTGAGTGGCCTACCCTGATAACTTTTGGAGAAGTAAAAACATTTCATGGGTTCGCTAGTTTCTATCAGAAGCTCGTCAGATGATTAAGCTCAATCTGTGGACCAATGAATGAAACTATGAGAGAGGATAAAAAGGAGCTTAGATGGACACATGGAGCACAAAGAAGCTTTGATTTGTTGAAATAGAAGGTGATAGAGAAACCAGTATTAGCTTTACCAGATTTCAATAAGGTATTTCAAGTAGATTATGATGCTAGTGGAAATGCAATTGGAGCTATTTTGAGTCAAGAAGGGAGACCTGTTTCTTATTTTAGTGAGAATTTGAGTGATGCTAAAATAAGGTATTCAACGTATGATCATGAATTCTATGCTATAATTTAGGATTTGAAGAAATATGAGATGGGTTAAGTTCATGCAGAGTTATACCTTTGTGTTGAAACATAAGAGTGGTGTGGCATATAAAGTGGATGGTGCTTTGAGTAGAAGGACTTTGTAGACTAAGATGAATATTGTAGTGTTGGGATTTTATGAATTGAAGACCTTGTAGGAGGAAGATCTAGACTTCAGTGAACCTTGGAAATCTTGTAGGAAGCCAATTGTTGCTAATAAAAGTAAGCATTTGGGTTATTTCATTTAGGATAGGATGTTATTTAGAGGTAGTTAGTTATGTATACCTAGGAGTTCTATGAGAGCTAATCCAATTAAGGAGAAAAATAATGGAGGCTTAGCATGACATTTTGGTATTGAAAAGACAGTAACTTTGGTAAGTGAGAATTAATTTTGGCCACAAGTTCAGAAGGATGTGAAGATTTTTGTATACAATTGCAAGGTATGTCAAGTTGCAAAAGGAAGTAGTCAAAATGTGGTGTAGTATACACCTTTGAAAGTATCGATCATACCTTGGGAAGAGATTAGTATGAATTTTATGCTTTGTTTTCCTAAGAGATAGAGAGGCTATGAATCAATTTTTGTGGTTGTAGATAGATTTTCTAAGATGACACATTTTATTCCTTATAAGAAGACTATAGATGCAGTGCATGTAGTTGATTTTTTTCAAGGAGATTGTGAGGTTACATGGATTACCTTAGAGTATTATTTCAGATAGGGTGTAGTAGGTTTGTTGGTAATTTTTGGAGGACACTTTGGAAGAACTTGAAATCTGATTTCAAGTTTAGTTCTACCTTCCATCAAAAAACTAATAGACAAACAAAAGTTAAGAATAGGAGTTTAGGGAACTTGTTGAGATGCTTGGTTGGAGATAAGTGATGAACTATAATTGATTCAATGTTTGAAGATGTTAAGTTGATGATCACAGAGACATAAGAAATTTTATGCAAACATTAAATTAGTTAATGTATTGTATTGTGTTGTCATTGATGTCAACTTGATATAATCTGTATGGTCATGGACATATTGCTAAAGACTTCAAAGAACCGATGAATCAAAGGCTATGCTATCAGTAATGCATATAAGTCAAGTATTCACAAAGTGATTATATACACCAATGGAGTGCACACCAATGAAAATAGTAAGTGAGCAAAGTCACAGTGTTACCCAATGAGAAAATGCACAACATTACCGACGAGAAAAGTCACAGTGTTTCCCGGCGAGCAAAGCATAGAGTAACCCGATGGATAGAATTACAATGTTGCCCGAAGGATGGAGATCCCAAAGACAATTGAAGTCACACTGACAAAACAGTCAGTAATCACTGATAACTAACTGAAGTATTTCCTGATAGAATAGAGAGTTTAGAAATGACAAAATGCTTAGCTGTCAAGAGCTAAAAATATACTTAACTGATACTTATCATTGTTTTAATCGACAAGATAAAGCCGGAGATAAGTAAAGGATTTAAAGATTCTTTGTCCAGTTGGAAAGAAGATCTCTACGAGATAAAACTAGATATTTTTGCTTTAAATCTAATTGGCAAGAATTATGGATCACGCCAAGATCAAGAAAGCCAAGAAATGATGAAATCATGTCTATATCAGAGATTTATTCATTATGAATAGGGGGAGTGACAAGAGAGTAGATGCTGAAGAGATTCTGAAGGAGAAGAAATTCTTCATTGAGACCTGATCAATCAAGCTGAGGAAAGAGCTAAATTCTACAGACACCGACGAACACTGATACAATATCATAGAGCAGAAAAGTGTGGAGCAAAGGTATTGAATTGATAACATTGATCAGAAAGGTAATGCACTTACAGTAGATCTGAAAATTTTCAATTCAAGTTGTATATGATAATAGATCAATTTATTGTTTCAGTATAACTATTGAAGCATCAAGTCTCTTAACCGAGAAAGACTTAAAAGTCTTTTGTAATTGAGATACATCCCAAGGAATATCAAAAATTTTGATCATGCAAAGTAGCATTGGATATGCCCGATACCTATTGATAGGCCAAGTAAGTGTTTGATCAAGGATGGTAGCATTAGATGCCAGATACTAAGTGACAAACTATCTATTTAAATCCTCTAACAAGGTCACACCTAACAGTGTGTTTGTAACCTTTAACAAGGTTGGCTCTTAACCGAGCTCACTTCAGAAGAGTGAAAATTTGGGGTACCAGTCCCAGTGGTTTTTCCCTTAACAGGGTTTCCACATTAAAATCCATGTCTTAATGTGTCTATGAGTCATTACTTTATTGTTTTGCATTTCACTTAAGTAAATCTGGATTGATCGGTATACACTAGTTATTTACTGTGTTTCGATAAATAGTAAGACTGCTTATCAGTAAACATACAAAAGAAGGTTTTACAAAGCATTCCGACAAGTAGTAATTTGATATAAGAATTTCAAGGCATTCATCTTATAGGATTGAAGATAACTAGAGGTATATTTTTATGGTAGTAAGTTTGAAGGGTTGATTTAAGGATTAATTTTTGAGGCCACTGATTCACCCCCCCTCTTAGTTATTACTAACAACTGGTATCAGAGCTTGTGTGCTTAGAAAGAGAGTTTAATAGATCAAGCTAAAGATCACAAGATGAATAGACGAGATGTGCCCAAGATGAAAAAAGACAACTTTGCTTCATGGAAAAGCAAAATAAGTCTCCACTTATTAGGTATTGGAAATGATGTTACTCAATACTTAGATAATAAATATGTGTTTCCCATAGGAGCACCCACAATTGAACAAATGAGAGAGAAGCATGAGCACAACTACATGATGATAGAGATTGCTTCCTCACTCTCCGATGCTGAATTTGAAGATGTCAAAGCATGCACAACTGCAAAGCAGAAGTGGGACAATTTGAAGCTTGTGCATGGTGGTGATAAAAATGTTCTGAGAGCCAAAGAAGAAATCCTTAGAGGAAAGTTTGATCATCTTAGAATGAAAGAAGGTGAAAACATCACACAGTACAACACAAGAATCAAAGAGGTATTCAATGATATCCGAGGATTTGGAGGTGTACTAGATGAAGATGTTGGCCAGTTAACTATACTGGTGTGTATGAATATATTTAAGTGTTTTCATTATGGAAACAAAGTCATATGAAGTTTTGGAGTTAGCACACATTATCAGAAGATCAGAAATTGGCTAAGTATGGAAGATTGGACAATTAGAAGAGTACCAGAAGAACAGAGCATCAGTGTACGTGCATATGATCAAGTTAGGGAATGTGCATTTGAAGATAAGATTGTAATTATATATTCATTCTAATTCTAAGAGAGAATTATCATATCTACAAGTATGAATAAGTTATAGCAAGATGAAGTGACTGAGACAGTAAACGGTAGAACAGGACAGAGCAAGGAACAAACTGTTATAGTTTTGATTAGTGTGCATTAATTTGTTATTCAAATGATATGTTCCTTGGAAGATAAGCTTATGAGTATGTGTAAATGCTAATTCTAAGAGAGCATGATCAGATCTACAAGTATGAAGAAGATACAACCAGTTAAAGAGGTATAGCCAGTGAATGCCAGAACATGACAAAGATCATGGAAAGAGCTGACAGAGATTGTTTTGGTATAGAAGTTGCACATATCCTTAGGAATTTCATCTTTGGATTAGTTATTTTTAGTGATCTAATCATGTTTGGTTAAAGGCGCATGACTTGATTCATCCAGAGAAAGAAGTTAGAGCTAATTTGGCGGAGCGAACTGTGTGAAGAGACGTGTCTGTTCAGTTTGAGTAAAGCAGTTATAATTAATGTTGCGCTGACTTAATGAAGGGTTTCATGGTTAGTTAAGTGATCAAGATAGATGGTAAAAGGTTTCCTAAATCCAATATGTTCATTTCTTTTGAGGAAGTACTTATAGAAGGTCATTTATGATCGGAGAAGTTGCGAAAGCCAGAGATAAGAAAGAAGAGCAGAGTGTTAAAGCAGCAAAGATATATCTGTCATATGTTTATGATATATATATATATATTGAAGTAGAAGCTTTCAGAGTGAAGACAATATTGTTGTAGTGATTAACAAGAGGTTAAAGCATCAGCGCACAAAAGGAACTAATCAGACAAGCAGTGTCACAACAACAGTTCACCTTGCAGATACAGTGTGTATCAAGATCCATAAGGTTATAGCCTTCACCATTTGAGCAATGAGATCTTGGACAGTGAGTCCACCACCCCTAATAGGGTTATTGTAAAAGAATCCTAATAGGGTCTGACCCTTAACAAGGTCACTGTACTTCATGTATTGTAAAGACAACTCCTAACAAGGTTAAGGATCTTCTAACAAGGATCATAAGACACTAGTACAAAATATTTGTGGGTACTAATTCCCAC
>MU224169.1:1651607-1683807 GCA_018584345.1 Thuja plicata | reverse complement strand
GAGTTGACCCTGGCAGCAGCTGGAGAAACTCATCTGAGAAGCTAGGTTTTCCTTTGGGATCGTCTCCACTGCCTCCACTAGTAGATGCAATGCTCATAGCAGTACTCATGTTTGTAGGCACTTGAATTTTTGACTGGATGATATTGAAACAAATCTAAGCATAAATCTCTGTATCACTTAGAAATTTCAATCACCTTAGAACACTGTAACAGCTCAGAATATCACTTTTCGCTCTGAAACAACAACTTGGCCTTGAAATCATAAACTTGGTGAATAGGAATGAATGCACATTCTCGTGTTTATAGCTAAAGGATTCAGAGTACATGGCTCAAAATTCAGGAATGTCAGTTTTGCCATTAAGTTGATATGCCGTGAAACATTCAAAAACCTAGCCGTAGTTGAGCGAGGTGACAGAAAATCAAATTTAAATCATGAATATTTTGGCGCAATCATAAAATGGTTAAGACAGCTGGCATGGCACTCTCTGATTCATCCTCTGTTATACATCTCAGCTACCTTTTGTACACAGTAATAAAAAATTCTTGTATTTGATTGGCCGCTGGGTGATCTCCTCTGTCACATCCTCCACTTGGCGCCGCTTTTATAGATCCTGTTATCAAGCGACCTCGCGACCTCATTAAGTCTCTTTGTTGCGAGCACATTTCCTTAACCATGGTTTACTCTTCAGACTTGGCGACAATGTAACTCTTTTACCTCGGCTGACCCAAGTCTCTCTAGCGATCAGGCGACTATGGTGAAACTGAAGTCGCATGGAGTTAACTCTAACTCAGCTTTGTTCATCAGACTTCGCGACAAACCGTTACCATTTAACATTTCATTTTTATCGCCAAGTCGCTGGATGCTCATTTCTCTTTTCTAGATTACACGACAACCTTTAGTCGCTGAGTTGGGTGATACATTTATCATGACCTTATTACTAAAAAGGTACCCTTTCTTTGTTTACAGCGACCTCGCGACATACCTTAATCGCTGAGTCGGAAGGACTATTTCCCTGAGGCACTTTTATCACCAGACTACGCGACAACCGTCAGATCTCTTTATTTCTTCATCGTACGGCTGTCGCATAATCGCCATATATTTCCTTATGCCCTTAAATCACCAGGAGACTTCGCAACCGAAGGAAAAAACACTTTAGTCTCCTTATCGCTTGATCTCTTTCCTCCTTCTGGCGACCTCACGACAACCACTAGTTCTGTGACAGATGTCATCTATTATTTGGTCCACTTTATGCATTCTGGAAAACTGAGTAATCACTCCTGCTCTGGCGACATCCCGACTGAGGGAAATCACTTAACATGAAACCGTTAGTCGCGGGGTCGGGACTGTTATCCCTTAACTGCCAACTTATCACGAGACCACGCGACTGAAGGAAAAGCTTAACTATTTGAATGTCCTGATCTAGTGATCATGCGACATGAAGTGAATCGCAAAGTCGGAAGACATTCCTTTGACCTGTTGACTCTTCTCGCGATCACCCGATTGAAGTGGGTCCCGTTCCTTTTAAAGCTTATGTAATGAAGTTTCAAGTGACAACCCGACTAAAGAAAGATCGCTAAGTCTCGAAACACTGATGGAATATTCTGTTTCTTAAAGAGACTACGCGACATAAAGGAAAAGCTAAGTCGGGAAAGGTTTTGGCATATTCGTTCTGGGTAACGCGATCAAGCGACCTGACTTAAAGCACATGTCTTGAGTGACTGAAAAAGCTAATGACAAAACATAAGACATGGCTAAGGGTTTAAACATGCATCGTTTAATACTAGGCTTTAGGGTTTTTTCAGGGTTTTGACAATTTGGCAAGGTATAGGCATGAAAACCTAAAAATTTTATAGAGAGCAAGACAAAGAACAAGGCACAACAGCAAAAACAGGAAATACAACCAACAGTACTGCAGCCTCACTGCCTTGGGCAGTGGGAGTCCGCAGAGCTTTCGGGCCCACCGCTCGGGCAGTGGGTACTGCGCTCTGTGCAGCCCACGATGGTGGGGGGTGTAGTGGTCCCCGCCACCTAAAATCATAAATTTTTTTTTTAAATACAATTTTTTTATTATAGTTTTTCCTCAAAGCTGCGGTCTTTTAATAAGGAAATTAATTTTTCTTTATATTAATTCCGAAAATGGAATTTAATCCTCATTTAGTTTTCTTTCCTTTTTTTTTTTTTTTTTTTTTTCCATTTTTGTCCTTTTCTATCAATTCTTAATTGACTGGTGCAATTTAGTCTAACTCTGTATTTTTTTTACAGAGAGCTAATTATTTTCAATTGACTTATTTTCTAAAGACACATTTCAAAAAGGGGTATTTATTTTTCCCTTCTACTATAGTCCTAACTATAGGGCAATTTAATTTATCATATTCTAGGAGATCCATAAGGAGTTATTCAATGAAATTTCGAGAGCACTTTCGTACTAGGGCAATATACATTTTCCTTTGAAAATCAGGGATCTAGGGTTTCATAAGCACATATTTCAACAACAATTTCAAACAAGAAACCCTAATACCCTTTTACTCATAATGCCATAAAATGAAACCCTTTATGCCCACAAGCATAGATCTGACATGCAAGCATGAATAAAAATATGAAATTGATCTAAGAGTATATTTTCCAACTGAAATCAATCAAACCCAAAATAAACAAGCAAGGAATGACCAAGGAAGGATTCATAACTTTTCGGATGCATGAAGACAGGGATCCGAAAAACTAGAATTGACAAGAACAAGACCCTACCTCAATATCTATTGAAGAATTCACAATCCAAAATCCAAGCAAGGAGAATTCCAAAATTATGCTCCAAAACCAAGCACACACCAAAACTTCCAAAAAAAATGCTCCCAAAAACTTGTTATGAGAGAATGAGAGAAGAATACCCCTAATGAGGATCCATTTCCCCTAATCAAGCAAACCCTAATGACAACACATTCAGTTAAATCCTAAAAGGACTCCTCTCCAAAATTGAAAGAAAATAACAATTAATAATTAAAATATCTAATTACTTACACAACTCAACTTTGACTCCTAAATTTAAGTTGAGATCTCTTGAGTTTGAAAATACTTTTTCAACCAAATTTTGCACATGTAATTAATAAAATATTAATTTAAATAACTTAAATATTTACATCACAATAATCCATGCAACTAAATATTTAATTATTTAATTAAGCATAAAAGCATAATTACTCTACTTTCTAATTAAATATTAATTATTAAAGGTTGGTCAAGCATCCTTGAAAGAGTTTGTAGCAAAAGGCAGAGAAGATAATATCAAAGGGGGAGTAAAGTAATGTATATAATATGGAGTATGCCATATGATCAAGGTCCTAGCACAGACTTGGAGAAAATGGAGAAGCTACAATATGCATTATGCGCCCATCCACAGATTGTCAATTCACCGATTGCATTTTGGGAGAAAGAGATCTAGAAGTTGCAGATTGCATATCCACATGTGTATGCTAAGTAAGTACATAGAAGTGTTTTTGAGCACCTTTATCATTAATGTAAAAGGGGGAGTAGAGTATGAAGAATATGGACTCTGGTATATGATAAGAGGGAGATATAAGATAGAGAGTTTTTGTATAAGAGTACAGATAGTAACTTCACCATATTCCTTTGTTGCCATTAATGACAAAGGGGGGATTGTTGGAAAGTTGACTATACTGGTGTATATGAATAATTTAAGTTTTTTCATTATGGAAACAAATTCTTATGAAGTTTTGGAGTCAGCACACATTATCAGAAGATCATCAATTGGCTAAGTACAGAAGACTGGACAGTTAGCAGAGTACCAGAAGAACAGAGCATCAGTGCACATGCATACGATCAAGTTAGGGAATGTGCCTTTGAAGATAAGCTTTTAATTATGTATTCATGCTAATTCTAAGAGAGAATGATCAGATCTACAAGTATGAAGAAGTTATAGCAAGATGAAGTGACTAAGACAGTAAAGGGCAGAACATGACAGAGCAAAGAACAGACTGTTATAGTTTTGATTAGCGCATGTTCATTTGTTATTCAAATGCTATGTGATTTGGAAGATAAGCTTATGAGTATGTGTACATGCTAAGTATAAGAGAGCATGATCAGATCTACAAGTATGAAGAAGATACAACCAGTTAAAGAGGTATAGCCAGTGAATGCCAGAACAGGACAAAGATCATGGAAAGAGCCGACAGAGATTGTTTTGGTACAGAAGTTGCACATATCCTCAGGACTTGTGTCTTTAGATTAGTTATTTTTAGTGATATAATCATGTGTGGTTAAAGGCACATGACTTTATTCATCCAGAGAAAGAATTTAGAGCTAATTTTGCGGAGCAGATTGTGTGAAGAGATGCGTCTATTCGGTTTGAGTAAAGCAGTTATAATTATTGTTGCACTGACTTAATGAAGGGTTGTGTGGTTAGTTAAGTGATCAAGATAGATGTTAAAAGGTTTCCTAAATTTGACATGTTTGTGTCTTTTTAGGAAGTACTTTTAGAGATAAGTTGCGATCGGAGAAGTTGCGAAAGCCAGAGATAAGAAAGCAGAGCAGAGTGTTAAAGAAGAAAAGATATATCTGTCATATGTTGATGATACATATATTGAAGTAGAAGCTTTCAAAGTGAAGAGAAGATTTTTGTAGTGATTAACAAGAGGTTAAAGCATCATCACACAAAAGGAACTGATCAGATAAGCAGTGTCACAGCAGCAGTTCACCTTGCAGATACAGTGTGTATCAAAGATCCAAAAGGTTGTAGCCTTCACCATTTGAGCAGTGAGCTCTTGGATAGTGAGTCCACCACCCCTAATAGGGTTATTTTAAAAGACTCCTAATAGGTTCCAACCCTTAACAAGGTCACTGTACTTCATGTATTGTAAAGATAGCTCCTAACAGGGTTAAGGATCTTCTAACAAGGATCATAAGACACTAGTACAAAATATTTGTGGGTACTAATTCCCACTAGGGTTTTCACCTATAATGGGTTTCCCCGTTATCATATGTGGTGTTATGTGTTGTGTATATTTATCTTATTTGCATTGATATTCAAGTTTGGTACCTAAACATTTAAGTAAAGATTCAGATAATCAAAAAAAGTATTAATTGATAGATCACTGATTCACCCCCCCTCTCAGTGATCCTAATCCTAACAGAAGATATAGTGGTAAGTAAAATTCTAAGAAGCTTACTGCCTACTTGTGCTATTAGAGTATCTTCCATACAAGAAATGAGAGCAGTAGAAAATAGCAATGTTAGTCTAGATAGTTTGATTGGAAGAGCGATTTCATTTGAGATGAATAACTTTGATAATAGTGTCTTACCAAACATAGAGTTTGCATTCAAATCTTCTTTGAGAATAAGTAAATCAAGTCATAAACACACTATGAGAAAATATAGTGATAGTGAAAGTGAAGAAGAAGATCTTGATGAAATTGAAGCACTTATGGAAAGAAGAATGCAGAGAGGCAAAGGTAAATACAAAGGTATATTACCACTTGTTTGTTTTAATTGTAAAGAGATTGGAAACTTTGCTACAAGATGTCCTAACAAAAGAAAAGATGACAGAATTAATGACAGGTCATTTGTAAAGAAGTATGACAGAGGTGATTACAGAAGCAACCGATAATCAGAAAGAAGAGATACCCGAGACTACAAGGACAAAGGAAAGAAGGCCAGTTACCTAGCTAAATGCAAAGATGAAGATACTGACACTGAATCTAATGAAGACACCGAGATGGTGTTTGTGGCAGTAAAAGATGATTTAGATGAAGATGAATAAAGGTATGTAGAAACTGCACTCATATCTAAAGTTAGTAAAAATGATGTCTAGATCATAGATAGTGGCTGCACTCACCATATGACCGGTAAAAAACAAAAGTTTGAGACTTTTGAATACTATAATGGTGGTTCAGTAAGAATGGGTAATGACACACCTTGTCCAGTTGAAGGTAAAGGAAATATAATGTTGAATAACCTGATAAAATGTGAAAATGATTATTGGGTGAAAGGATTGAATTATAATCTATTGAGTGTTTCTCAGTTGAATAATTCAGGTCACAGAGTAGAATTTGAAAATAAGAAGGCAAAGATCTTCAATAAATTAGGAAGTCTGATTAGTACCAGTGAGCAGACAAAAGGTAACATATCGTATCTGAATGATACTGACACCACTTTCTTAATGGATAGAAACAAAGACATATGGTTATGGCATAAAAGATTGTGTCATGTAAACTTTGACAACATGATAAAGATAAGCAAAAAGAGAAATGTAAGTGGCTTATCGATGATGATTAAGCTAGACAATATCATGTGCAAAAATTGTCAAAAAGGTAAGATGACAAAGTCTAGTTTCAAAAGCAAAACCCATACATCTGATGCCATTCTAGAATTAGTCCATACTGAGCTATGTGGACCCATGAGGATAGAGAGTTACTATGGTGATAGATATTTTATTATCTTTGTTGATGATTACTCTAGAATGATGACGATAATGTTTCTAAAAGATAAATCTGAAGCATTCAAGATGTTTAAATGGTAGAAAAACAAAGTGGTAAAGAATTGAAATACTTAAGATTAGATAGAGGAGGGGAATTTATTTCAGATGAATTTACTAACTTTTATAATGAGCATAGAATCAAAATAAAAGCCTCTGCATCGAGGACACCACAACAAAGTGGAATTGCTGAAAGAAGGAACAAATCCATTGTTGATTGTGCAAGGACACTAATGATAGAGAAAGTCATCACCCGAATCTTCTAGAGAGAAGCTGTTAGTACTATTGTTTACACATTGAACATAGTACAATTGAAGAAAGACACTAAGAAGACACCTTAGAACTATGGTATGGTTACACACCCAATGTAAGTTACTTAAAAATTTTTGGTAGTCAATGTTATATCTTAAAAGATGATAAAAATGGAAATCTTGACTCCAAAAGTGATGAAGGAATCTTTCTAGGGTATTCCACCAAGAGTAAGGCTTATAAATGTCTCAATAAAGCCTCTAAAAAAATTGTTGAAAGTGAAAATGAAAAGATAGATGAATTTGCAGAGAAGAATGAAAAAGAAAGCACAAAACAACCAGAGGACTACAACATGTTTGTTTACAATGAAGAACCTAACACTCTACCTGAGCAACAATGTATAGCTCCCAAGCATCAGGCTACAAATATCGACAATCAGGATATTGCTCAAGATGATGTACCAAGCAATGGAGATTAGAATGAAGGAAAAAATGATGATCAAGATGATAGACAAAGAATTGAACATGTACTTGCCAGATATGTCAGAAGGAACCATCCATAGAACCAGATCATAGGAGACAAGAAGGCTGGTATGAGAACCAGAAGTAAGTCTCTAAACACAAGATGTCTTATTTGTGATTTTGAGCCAAAATTTTTCAATGCTACACTTGATAATGATGAATGGATTAGTTCTATGAATGAGGAGATTGAGAAGATTGAGAAAAACAAGACATGGACACTTGTACCAAGACTAGATGACAAGAATGTCATTGGTACAAAATGGATATTCAGAAATAAACTGAATGAGAATGGAGAAGTATCCGGAAACAAAGCAAGACTAGTATGCAAGGGGTATGCACAAGAAGAAGGGATTGACTATGGAGAGACCTTTGCACCCATTGCTAGGCTAGAAGGAGTGAGAATATTTTTTGCTTATGTTGCAAGCAAAGGATTCAAGGTACACCAAATGGATGTCAAGTCTGCATTCCTAAATGGAATACTTGAGGAAGAGGTATACATTGAGAAACCAAAAGGGTTTGTTGATCCAGATAAGAGGAACATGGTATTTAGACTACACAAAGCCCTATATGGATTGAAACAAGCACCCTGAGCTTGGTATGAAAGACTTCATTTTTTTCTCATAAGTATTGGATTTGTAAGAACTAGTGAAAACGATAATCTTTATTTGAAGGAAGATATTGATGCTAACATTTTGATTGCTGAGATATTTGTTGATGACATCGTATTTGGAGGAAATGATATGTTATGCAAATCATTTGCGAATAAAATGAGTAAAGAGTTTGAGATGTCTATGTTTGGAGAGATCAAGTTATTTCTTGGTCTATAGATCATACAACAAGATGAAGATATTTTTATTACACAATCCAAATACATCAAGGAAGTGCTGAAAATATTCAATATGGAAGATTCCAAGCTAGTTGGAATACCGATGGCAATTGGATGTAAGTTGACAAAAGAGGATAAGTCATCAGAGGTAAATGAGACTTTGTACAGATCAATGATTGGTAAACTCATGTATGTTGTACATACTAGACCATAAATTGCACATGCAGTAGGAATAGTTGCAAGATTTTTTGCTAATCCTAGGGAATCACATATGACTACTGTGAAAAGAATCCTAAGATATCTAAAGAATACTGAGAAATATGGATTATGGTATAGAAGAGAAGGAAAATTTGAAGTTAAGGTATTTACCGATGCTGATTGGGCTAGAAATATTGATGATCGAAAGAGCACAACTAGAGGAGCATTCTTTATGGGTGACAAACTTGTCACATGGATCAACATAAAGCAAGGATGCATCTCTTAATCTACTACAAAAGTAGAGTATGTTGTTGCTACTACAAACTACTCAAATATTGCATGGATCAAACAATTACTTGAAGGTATGCATATGAAAATTCTTGAACTAGTAATTATATATTGTGACAATACCAGTGTAATAAACATTTCCAAGAATCCAGTCATGCATGCTAAAACAAAACATATTGTCATCAAGTATCATTATTTGAGAGAACAAGTTCAAGCAAAGGAGGTGATACTTGAGTATGTGCAATCAAAGGAACAATTAACTGATATCTTCATCAAGCCACTACCTGAGGACCCATTCGAGTACTTGAGAAAGAGACTAGAGGTCAGACCCTTGTCTACTAGTCAGTAAAATGACTAGAAGGTTGTATTAGCCTACATATTATTAGAATATCATTCATGTTGATGCAATCAAAGAGATGGAATTCAAAGATAAATCTATACACAAGCAAGGTATTTATCTACTCTGAGCACCAAAGTTATTGTATTGCCAATAGATTGGGAAATTCAAGGAGTATATTATAGATAGAAAGGGTTGTTTGGCACTACTATCAAATATTTTGGCATTGTTGTTAGAGGGAGAGATTTTATCCATTATCACATCAAGGAGAGATTATATCCATCACATAATCCAAAGGGAGAGATGTAACCTGAAAGGGAGAGTACATACAAAAGGAGAGAATTTGAAAAAAAGGAGACATCAAAAGAAAAGAGAACAGTGAAGGGGAGAGAGTTAGACATAGGAGAAGAACACATCACATCAGAAGAAGAAAGATTCTACATCTATCTAGTGAAGGGATTGAAGACAGAGAGAGAGAGAGCCGCAAGAATCAAATCTAAGCTATATAAGCTTACCGAGGACTAGATATTTGTATCGATTATAGTACATAAGATTGGTAGTCTGATGAACTTCAACTGCTATATTTCATATTATATTAGTAATAATATAGTATGATAATGTAGTGTGTTGCCATCAATGCCAAAGGGAGAGATTGATGAACTATAACTGATTGAATTTTTGAAGATGTTAGGTTGATGATCACATATACATAAGAAAGTTTATGCAATATATTAAATCAGTTAATGTATTGTATTGTCATTGATGTCAACTTGATATAATCTGTATTTTCATGGACATATTGCTAAAGACTTCAAAGAACCGATGAATCAAAGGCTATGCTATTAGTAATGCATATAAGTCAAGTATTCACAAAGTGACTATATACACCGACAGAGTGCACACTGATGGACAGAGTAAGCGAGCAAAGTCATAGTGTTACTTGACGAGAAAATGCACAGCATTATTGATGAGAAAAGTTACAGTGTTGCCTGATGAGAAAAGCACATAGTAACCCAACAGACAAAATTACAGTGTTGCCCGACGGACGGAGACCTCGAAGACAACTGAAGTCACACCGATGGAACAGTTAGTTATCACCGATAACTGACTAAAGTATTGACCAACAGAACAGAGAGTTTAGAAAAAAAAAATGCTTATTTGTCAAGAGCTAAACATAGACTTAAACTGATACTTATCATTGTTTTAATCGACAAGATAAAGCCGGAGATAAGTAAAGGATTTAAAGATGCTTTTTCCAGTTGGCAAGAAGATCTCTATGAGATAAAACTGGATATTTTTTCTTTAAATCTAATTTGCAAGAATTGTGGATCATCCCAAGATCAAGAAAGCCAAGAAAAAGTGAAATCATGTCTATATAATAGACAATATTATTCATTATGAATAAGGGGAGTGACAAGAAAATAGATACTGAAGATATTCTGAAGGAGAATAAAGTCTTCATTCAGACCTGATCAATCAAGCTGAGGATGGAGCTAAATTCTACAGACACTGACAAACAGTGATACAACATCACAGAGTAGAACAGTGTGGAGCAAAGGTATTGAATTGATAACATTGATTAGAAAGGTAATGCACTTACAATAGATTTGAAAATCTGCAATTCAAGTTGTATATGTGAACAGATCAATTTACTATTTTAGTTTAAGCATTGAAGCATCAGGTCTCTTAACCGAGTAGGATTTAAAATTCTTTTGTAATTGAGATACATCCCAAGGAGTATCAAAAAATTTGATCATGCAAAGTACCATTGGATATGACCGATACCTATTGACAGGCCAAGTGAGTGTTTGATCAAGGATGGTAGCATTAGATGCTAGATACTAAGTGAAAAACTATCTATTTAAATCCTCTAACAAGGTCACACCTAAAAGTGTGTTTGTAACCTTTAACAGGGTTGGATCTTAATCGAGCTCACCTCAGAAGAGTAAAAATTTGGGGTACCAGTCCCAGTTGTTTTTCCCTTAACAAGGTTTCTATTGTGGGTCCACAACACACACCCCATTTTAGGTCCTCTAACCATGGGGACCACCCTTCTTTTTGTCTTTTTCCTTTTGTCATGTCCGCGCCTCGTAGAGATCTAGTCAACCACTAGAAAGGATTACTAAAACTAGATAAGGTAAAAGAACCTTTTTTCGGCCTTTTGGCCCTTTTGGCCTTTCGGAAGACTTACATCCTCTAAAATACCAAAATGGCTGAAAGGCTGAAGACCCGATCTTTCGGCCCTTTCTGCCTTTCGAAGGACTTAGGTCCTCTGAAATACCGAAAGGGCAGAATGACCAAAGACCTAACCTTTCGGTGATTTCAGAGTCCAAAATCACCAAAAGGCCGAAAGCTTCTTAGTCCCCTCTGAGTTTTTGGTGATTCGGTCTCCGAAACCCCAAACCCGCTAACGTCAGCCCTCAGGTTATAAAAGGGGTAGCCTCCTTTGTTTTGTCACTTTGCATTTTTTGGTTTGTGCTCTCGCTCACGTTCCATCTGCTCCTCCTCACTACCCACCTTCATTTTATCGCCTGGTTGCCCTCCTTCACTCGATCGATCGAGGTAGGTTTCCTCCACTCTTCCTCATTTCATGCTTTTAGTTTTCCCTAGGTTTAGGGTCTGTTCAATGTCCCTAGTGCCTGTCCAGCCTAGGGCACTTTGTTTCGGTGCCCTTTGGGGCTTCTGTGTCTTCGTGCATCGACATGGGCGTCCCTCCCTGTTAGCCCTTTGGTTTTTATTGTGTCGTCGGGTCTAAGATTAGGGTCTTGCAAGATTGTTAGTTGTGGTGTTGGCCGCAGGTTGTTTTTAGCCTCCGAAGGCCCAAAAATTGGGTCTTCTCTTTTCGCCGAGTTCTGCTTCGGGGCTTTCATCTTTTCGGACGTCTGAAAGGTTCGAAAGTCCAAAAATCTGAAAGTGAAACCTTCGATCAAGTTCATCTTGGTTCTTCACCGTGTTTAGACGATTTGGCATCCTTGAGAAAACCCCTCCCAATTCATCCTCTGAAACTCTGAACCCCCCGATGGACTGGGCCTTCCCATATACTTATTCGCACTTTCAAACCTTTCAGTATTTGAAATAGTTATCGGTGTCCGAATCCCCGAAAGGTCCGAAAGTGTGAAAAATTGCACTTTAAATGTTTTTATCTCTCTTTACTTACTTCCATAGTTTAATTTGTTTCTTTGTTCAATAAGCTATTGATATTTGTCCTTTTCTTGCAGGAATGAACGAACCAAAGACAACATCCCCAATGAAGTTCCAATACAAGGGGAATCCCCCTAGCTCCAAGGTGGGGAACAAACACAGCGAGATAACTGACACCAACATCAGGAATGTAGCTTGGAATAAATTCCTGACTCAATGCTCCCAGCCAGCTAACAAATCTGAGGACTGCACTTCATTAGTCCTATCCGGGCTCGTGAATGCAGCCGCACACCCAGTGGTTGTTTCATCTTTAGAGCTGATCATGACCCTATCTCATCACTACGATTCAGATAAGAGGGTGGTAATAAACTCTGAAGATCAAGTAGTACTGGACATTAGGTCGAATGTCATCGAGGATGTCTTTCACCTTCACAAAGGCATAGACAAATTCTATGACTTTTATATTGAAAAGGGAAACAAATGGTTTGGTAACAGGGATCAAACAATAAACGAGATGATGAATAAGGAATACCTGAAGCAACCACTTCCCAAGAACAAACTAGACAAGATAGACCTCTGGAGAGGTTATATGAGAGATGATATCAAGGCAGCCATAACAATGATAAGCAGGGTGTATGGGCTACCCCAGTCCACCCAACTTGAGCATTGGATGATCCTGCTGATAGAGAGGATTAGGGAAAAAAAGGAAAGATTCGACTGGGGCACTATTATTAGTGATAACCTGGATGAGCAGTTGACAGTAGTGAAGCATAACCCAAAGTTCTACATGAGCACTTACATAATGTATCTACTAGCAGCACGGGCAAATTATCCCGGCCTCACCAAGAGGGGAAGTCTGAATGATCCAAATGCATGGCCCCATCTTTTATACCTGCAATTGGTAAAAGGAGCAAACATGTCAGAGGATTCCCTTGATTACAGAATAGTCAACGACGCATTCATTTTCGCAGTCATCCAATCTATTGAGGGTGACTTTGCTAAAAGAATGTCAGAAGAAGTTGCTGCTAAGGTGAGGGCCATTGGGGCCTATTTCATCTAGTTCAGGACATTCATGTACATTCAGATAGCTGGGTCAACCATACAACCAAAGAAGCTACCCAGATATCCATCTGACTGGATAATCATATTGGAGATGGCCAGGAAGCTCGTGGATGCATACAAGCACATCAAGCATAAGAAGAAGCACCATTGGGACTTTCCCATCTCTTTGGGACCCTATACACTACAAGACATGAAGGTTTGCAAACCCCTTGCTTTTGAATGGGATGATTTCCCTTTACAATTTTACAAGACAGTGCAAGCTCATTTTGACCCCATAGGTACTTATAGCCATATCATCGGCAGATTCTATGTACATCAGCCACATCTGGAAGATCATTGGATAAAATGTATAGATGACCATGAGGTCAAAATCCAAGATTACTGCAGAATGAACCTATCTCTAGAAAAAGAGGTGTTGAAGGTTCCTATTTCCCTGAAGATATGGGAATGTCATTCAGAGGATGTCTTAGAAGACATTTACACACAAGATAAGGTGTATGACCAGCCAATCATGAACGTGTATGACCAGCCAATCATGAACGCCGAGGTAGACAAAGATGAAAATGATGACATAGACTTCAGGGCAAGGCACGTGATAAAAACCACCATATCTTGGATCAAGAAGCCACACTGGATGAGTCTGATCCTGGTGAAAACATTAATGGAGCCCTCCAAGAAAGTAGAGAAACAACAAGGAGAGAAGTCAACAACTCCTAAATATAAGAAGGCTCCCCCTCAGAAGCCAAGAATGGTGTATGGTCATGAACGACCAGCTGAATATGGATCCAATCCTAGGCCTAAGAAAACCAGAATGACAGGCCAAATTGACCCACCAATAGGATTTTCACAACCCCAATCAGGGGAAGGCCCATCCACCTCTGTTCAATCTTCCCCCACCACTAAGAAGAAAAATTATAAGAGGAAGAAGATTTTTGAATCTCCATAGTTAGAAACTATACAAGAAGAACCTAAGGAAGAGGACGCAAGTGAGCCCTTAGTTGGAAGGACCAGGTTGTAGAAGAGGAGAGAAAAGGAAACTACTAAGAAACATAGAGAGGATCCCAAAGAACAGGATGATCCTGTGGATCCATTAGGACCAGATGAGTTTATGCTCTCTGTTTTGAGGGACTTGAAGGCTTTTCGGATCAAGACCAAGACACACACACTAGGGAGCCACCACTCATACAGCCCTAGGTAGCCCTCACTCTGCCCTCACTCATACAACCTTAGGTAGCCCTTTCTCCTCCACTAGTCTAGTTCACCAATCCCCCAGTAAATTCTCCTACTCCACTAGTAAGCTCTGATTCTACTCCAGGGCTTAAAAACCAAGACAGTAGGGTAACTCAGAGTTTAGCAATAGATAGTGTAGCTAGAAGGAGTTATGTTTTCACTCCACCACCTCATATACTTACCCCACCAGTTTCCCTACCAACTCCAACACCTACCCTTGCACCAACTTCGCCCCCGTCTACTACCACCATCTCCTCATCTCCCACTCCAATCATGCCAACACTTATTCCCTCAACCTCAATCCCTTCAACATATGCCACTCAGGCAACCAAAGGAGCAGCAGGCACAGAAGATACATCACCTTTTCAGACCTCACTAGAGGCCATGACCGGTCTCAAGCCAGAAGTGGTAATTGATTCATTAGCCGAAAAAGGCCCAGAGAAGGAAAAGGAAAAGGAGGTCATTGAGAAAGATAAAGAAGAGGAGGAAATGCAAAGGGATACAAAAGGGGATAGAATGGAAGAAGGGGAAGATGGACAAGGAAAATGGGCAGAGAAGGAATCAGAATAGGGAATAGCTATAGGGC
This sequence comes from Thuja plicata, assembly GCA_018584345.1. Classification (NCBI taxonomy): domain Eukaryota; kingdom Viridiplantae; phylum Streptophyta; class Pinopsida; order Cupressales; family Cupressaceae; genus Thuja; species Thuja plicata. The sequence goes on along the minus strand of MU224169.1, from coordinate 1,668,885 downwards.
AACAAGGCTTGACCTCAATTCTCCATATGGCACCATATGAACTAGTAACTGCCTCTGGTAAACCTACTTGGTTTACCAAGGAGATACAACCTTGAAAAAGAACCTACACAAGTGAACTGGACGGAGAAGATACAAGTATAACTGCCGTGAAGCAAGCTTTCCACCATGCAGACGTGAGTGTGCCTGCTAAAACTATGTCATATGTGACCCAAGACCCTAAGGGTCGATGGAAAGCACAAATAGCTATCCCACCCCTGAGCACCTCTCAAACCATGAGTTCATCAGGAGACTATACATTCAAGGAGGTAGACTTGGGGGAGCCAACCAGACAAGGGAGCAAGACATTAGCAGTGTTGGGACTCAAGCATGCTCCGGGGTTCATGAGTAAAGCCAAGGAGACCATAAAATATTTAATGGACCAAAATGAGGCTCTAAAAAGGGTCATTCAAAATATGGTGGGTCCCATTGACCCAAACTGTTCAGAGGCTTCATAAAAAGCCATGATTGATAAAAGGGCTACACCAGTTTTGTCGGTAGGATTAACCCCCTCTTTCATCCAGGCGAGTGCCGATTGGATAAATGACTTCAAACAGTTCAGAGAGAAGGAAATCCCATCAATATTTAGGCCATACAAGACCATTTTGGTTGAGGTTAATTCACTAATTGACCTGGTGGAAGATGACGGGGGTATGGATGCCGAGGTAGCTAAGTGGCAGGCAGCTCTCCAGGATTTGGAGGTAATTAGAAAGCAACGCTTCCAAATTTTGGTCAAAGTCTATGAGGGTGAAGAACTGGATAAATTTGAGACTTGGACCAAGCAAATGGCCAAAATAATTAAGGCCTACAAGAAGCACCAGGCCCTCATAGGTGAAAAGTGGGAGGAGGTAATAACATGGGTCAATGATATAGATACATTCTTCACAGGGGTCGGCCTCAACGTCTACTGAGATAAAAGCCAACAAGCTCTGCGTCCCTCCAAGGAAGTGGTCCAATAGTTCAGAGATGTTCTAGCCGGAGTCAATACCAAGGAGGCCTTGCAGCAACTATTTTATATGAAAGAAGAGATACACAGAATTTTGCAGCATGAAGAAGAGATCACTTTCTTCGCTTCTGAACTAAATATCTTCAAAGAGAAGAAAGAATGAAGGGTCACCAAAGTAAAAAGGAAAGAGATCAATTATGAAGAAGTTTAGGAGATCATGTAGAGGCTTCGGGAAGCTCACCCAGAAGTCTTCACTGGATAAAGTTCCAGGGTTCAAATACTAGATGGACCGGGCAATATTTTCACACTTGGTCAAAATTCACCAAGGCAGTATTTTTTGGCCTTTCGGCCTTTCGGTCCATACAACAAAGAATATTTTTCAGCCTTTCGGCCTTCGAAGATTTCAGCCTTTTGGCCTCCTCAGAGTTTTTCAGATTTTCTGCCCACAACAAGTCTGAACTTTTGGACCTCCGAGTTTGAAGATTTTAAAGAGCACCTGGGAAATTTTGAAGACATTAAAGTTTCAGGGTAGAGGTCGGGGTCTGAAACAACTGGGTGTTTTTAGCGAGGTCACTTTTTTCAACACCAGTTTGACTCCAGATCAGATCAATGGACAACTTGAGTTCATTTCAGAGGAACTAAGGGTCTCCTATCAGTTCCCACCGTCAAAAATAGCCCAGGTGAAGAATCCAAGAAGCATCCACCAAGATCAAGAAGAAGACTCCCATTTCACAGAAGGAATTCTCCTCCTTTCTCTCTCTCTTCTCTAGCAGATTTTTCCCTCTTTGCATGAGAAAATGGATTGTAAATGGGTTTAAGAATCCATGCAAGTTACATAGTATCAGTTAGTAGTAGTTTACCTTCAACAAAGTTCTAGTTTTAGTTCCATTTCTCTAGTGTAGACTCTCTGATGCCCTAACTCTGAAAATCAGAGTTGTGGATCAAAACTCTATATATTGTAATAAAAAAAAAATGTAAAGGGCTGACTTTTTAATACAATAAAGATCTACATTGGGTGCTTCATTTGTGGTGTGTTAATTACTGCTATCGATGTGAATTTATTGAATGTATGCTTGCATTATTCTTTATTTTCAGAGAGCCCTTTGTATTATTGTGTTTCGAGTTCGTTCTAATTTTAGTTGGAGTTTTCTGCTGTGTATCTACCTTGCTGTGACGAATGTGTGGAGCAGATCAGCTTTGGGCTTAATGATGAATCCGTCTCGTGGGTGTGCACATCTTTGTGGCTTCGCAATTTGATAGATTTTGAATATCTTGCACGAGTGAATATGTCTTCTCTCCAAACGCTTGCATCCGTGGAGTAGTGAACTGTGACTTGGTCTGATTTATGCTTTGTGGGTTGTTCCAAATCTCTCCAACATTTAATTTGCAAGGAAGGGTTTATGGCGGTTTATGTCCTTAGGATTTCACTTTCATTGCAATTTGCTTTATTTCTCGTTACCCTTCCCTCTTTAAAATGCTGCCATTAATTCTAAAAATTACCACCTTGAAAATACAAAATTGCATTTTATTTACGACACCCACACTTGTTAAAAAATGGAAAATATAAAAAGAGAACTAACAATGTTTTGCAGTTTTCCATCTTGAACATACCAACAAAGGCCTCCTCGTGAACAATCACATTTATCTTCAACTGAGTAACCAAGAAGGTTGTGACCCAACCCCAGAGAACCTTGGGAATAAATCGGTTGTTCTTTCAAGAGAGGAAACTGAATCTCGAGATCCTAGCAAGTTGGCTTGTGTTAAAACAATGCTCAACAGTTTCCATGTTAAAATCCACGTGTTAATGTGTCTATGAGTCATTACTTTATTGTTTTGCATTTCACTTAAGTAAATCTGGATTGATCGGTATACACTAGTTATTTACTGTGTTTCGGTAAATAGTAAGACTTCTTATCAGTAAACATACAGAAGAAGGTTTTACAAAGCATTCCGACAAGTAGTAATTTGATATAATAATTTTAAGGCATTCATCTTATAGTACTGAAGATAACTAGAGGTATATTTTTGTGGTAGTAAGTTTGAAGGGTTGATTTAAGGATTAATTTTTGAGGCCATTGATTCACCCCCCCCTCTCAGTTATTACTAACAATAAGTTTGTAAGTTGTAATTTAGTTTTACCTCAGGAAGAGTTTTATTATAATAATTCAGTAAATAGGAGCATAGGGAAGACACCATTTGAATTGGTTAATGGTTTTAATCCTAAGGGAGTAGCAGAATTAAGGGATGTGAGTCATGAAGTTAAGAAGAGTGTTGAAGGAGAGGAGTTTGCTGAGATTATGAAGTCATTGCATGAAGTGAGAAATCAACTGAAGAAATCAATCAAGTTTATAAGAGGAGAGTTGAAAAGAAGAAAATTTATAAGGAATTTAAAGTGGAAGATGAAGTTATGGTACACCTACAAAAGGGTAGATTTCCAGTTGGTACTTATAACAAGTTGAAGATGAAGAAGTTTGGTCCTTGTAAGATCTTGAGGAGATTTGATTCAGGGAATGTATATGAAGTGGAATTACCAGATGACATGGATATATCACCAATTTGTAATGTTTCTTATTTGTATGAATATCATGCATCTGATGAAAGTATCCTAAGAAGCAGATGGATCAGATAGAGAAGATTTTGGATAGTAGAGTTGGTCGGAGTACAAGAGGTAAGAAGTATATAGAATATCTTGTCAAGTGGAAGGACACACCAGTTGACGATTCATCATGGATTTCTCAAGCCGAGGTTGACCAGTTTTGTTTTCCTTTGGCCCCACCAAAGTGAGGGATTCAATTTTTAATTACCCTAGGTGTTTGATGTAGGAGTATCTTGGGATCTTGCAATCTTGCATCAACCAAATTTTTTTGCTTTTAGTTGTTAGTCTATTTTTCTTTCAGTCTAATTTTTCTATTGGTGATAGATCTATGCTTGTTCTTTTTAGTGGTGGTCAGGGCTATTTGTTTGTGGCTTCGTGTTGGGTCTTTTCCTATGGCCGCACCTCATGTGATTTCCTCACGTGAAAGTTATTGCAGTTTCTTTGTAAGACTATACTATTCTTCATGTTACCGATCAATGGTTGGGTTTCTGATCTTTTTCTAGATCTACCAGTTGGTTTCTCTAAGCGTGGTCATACCAGCTCATCAATACATTTATGGCTGAACTTTTTGTGTGATCGCATCTCTTATTGTTTTCTTTAGAGGTGATCCATTTGTTTTGGGTCTTGACCTAATTGTTGTAACAACATTTTCTTATTCTTGGAAAATGTGATCTTTTCTAGGCCGACCGATGATTCTAATTGCTTTATAAGTTAATGGAATCGTTCGCAAGGGGGTAGGTGATTTTCTTAAGATTATCTAGTGCATCTTGGCTAGGGTTTTTAAGGGTGTTCTGATCATAATCAGGTATGTGTGACTAGCATATGAGACTGCATGTTGCAGATCTATTGGAATTGATTCACCGATCATAATTGAAGGTTGGTCTCTCATTTTCTCATTATTGGCTTGTTTTTCTTGTTAGTTCTGTTGTGTTGTGTTGTGTTATGTTAGATTCAAGGATTGGGCTAATCTTTTAAGGTTTCTCCATCCTTGACTGCATCATTGAAGCCAAATCTTATCAATCTTGATTTAAGTCCTTGTGAAATTTATAGATTGAGGAAGTGAAAGTGAAGGGTGGGTTGCCCTCTTCTCTACATTATTTGACATCTTTCCCTTTCATCTATATATTTTGACTCACATATCCTTTAAATACATAATTGGTCTCCTCTTCTTATTCATTTCAGCTTTCCTCCCACAATAGATTTTTTTCTATCAACCCTCATTTATAACTTCCTTATCTCTATATATTCCCAGCTAAGTTTCTCCGCAAGTCTCTAATTCACTATAGGTTTTTCCTTCTATATAGCCTTGTAGATATTAAACATCCTCTTTAATTCGCACAATCTCAATCTAGTGCTCATTTATATTATATATTTTTAATATAAAAATGTCATATATGGTTAATTTTTCATCCTGCGGATCTTGCACCTTCATTTCCACTCCATGTTTGCACTCCACCATTTCACTTCACTTAATGGAGGCGATTTGAGAGATTTATGTAGAAATTGTGAACAGAAAGAACGTTACAAAGTATTCAAATCACCAACATTCAAACTGCTTTGTAACTGACAACATTTGAATTATTTTGTAACTATTATGCTTTATTTTTTATGTACACGAACTCTTCAATCATGTTGTGACTATATAGGAATGCCTCTTGACGTACTAAATCGAATAATTTTTTAATATAAATAAATATAAAAATTATGTAAATAATCCTTAGCAATATTGAACTATCAAATAATTATATAACTCGAGATTCTTCTCTTATATATTTATATTTTTTATTAGTTTCTTTCGACCATATCACTATCCATTAGATGCAAGTTAAAATTTTATCAATTGCTACAATTGTTAGGTGTCTCAACTAACATATTATGGTTTTATTTCATTTATTTTTGGAAAGATCCATTTCTATCATAAATGGACGTGTTAAATGTTTCTAAATGTGATCTTGAAATTTGCGGTTGATAAATTTATTACTACAATTGACATAGACATAACTTTTTAGATAATATAATAAAATATATTTTTAAGTTTATACACCTGAAAATGGCCAATAGAAAACACTAACTAAATTCAAGCCACCTCTAAGTGAAAGAATGTTGCCTTTGATATGAAGAAAATCACTTTTGATTAAAAGAACATCGCTTTTGACACAAGTAACATCACATTTAGTCTAAACTGTGTCGATTTCATTTCTTAAAGTATCACTTCTGATTTCTGCTCCATCACCTTTAAAGTTGCAATCTCGGATCATTATTTTTTTAATACTTGCTGTATTTTTGGATAAAAACAAAGATTATCTCTTTTTAGCAAAATGACATCGCTTTAACACTGAAGAATATCGTGTTTGCATCAAAGAAAGTCGCTTCTGAGTTAAAGAACATCACTTCTTAACAAAATGGAGTCACCTTGGAAATATATGATATCGCTTTTGAATTAAAGGATATTCCATTTGATTTAAATAAAGTTTCTTTCTCTCTCTATAATGTCGCTTTTGAAAACAGAGATAATTTTTGTTTTATGATGAATTGCAAATGGAAAAGACTCGGAAACTAAGAAAGATTGTTTAATCAAGGAGAAAAAAACTTATGCAAAGAAGGTATATTGGGGTAACGAAATGATTAAGGTTGATGAAGATTCCGAAGATTATGATAGATATATCCTTTGTGAATTTGGTTTATTTGCAAATATTGTGTATTTGCATAACTTTGCATTGTATGTGTGTAGACTAATGTTTGTGGAAGCTATTGGGATGCTAAGGAGATGGAGCTATCGTTAAAAAGGTAAATGGTCAAAAATAAAAAAAATGTGCAATAAGTGTCAAAGGTGCACACTCCTGAATTCTTAATCTTTGGTGTTACCTTTATTTCATTTGGAATCGATATTATGGATATTTGCTTTTAAAAAATAGAGTAATTAAAAAGACCTTGTGTGTTTGTGGATGAAGATAATAGGCCTTTGCTCTCTCCTATCTTGGGTGATCAAAATGCCAAACCTATCAAAGTCCCACTTATTTAGATAAGGTAAAAAAAAAGAACTACATTCTCTATATGTTTGGAGGCTAAAGATGGTAGGGATATGTTGTCACCTTTCAAGGTGATCACAATACTAGACCCATCTCAACCTTATTTCAATTTCCATTTAGTGCATTCTTAGCCAAATAGTTCCGCCTTTCGAGTTGCCTTAACGAGGCCAGTGAGAGGGATCGACCCAAGTGGGACACAACCATTTAACCTATGGTATTCCAAACCACTCTAAAATAAAATACATTCATCCTTAATGGAGTGAGTGACGAATTTTTTTGAACAATAGTCCTCCTCTAGTAGTCCTTCGGGATTGCACAAAACTTTATTTTTATGATGGTGGGAGGATCCCATAAAGGGTGGTAAAACTCAAATATTTTTCGAATAGAATACTAAATACAACCTGGTAAAGTAGTAATCCTACCTCATTACCCATTGAAGCCAAAATTGACCATAGGTAGCTTGATTAAATTATTTTCTATGTGCAAGTCCCGTGGAAATGATCGAGAACATACACTCAATGTGTATATTTTAGGGCCAAAACAACTGTTTGAAGTGTGTTTGTGGTGTTTTATGATCTTGATAACTAGAAGAAATTATTCATAAAAAATAAAAAACACAAGCAAAGATCAAAATTTCACAAATTCTAGAAAATCAAAGTGGAGTGTCGCTTATGCAAGAACTTGCATTGCTTTTGCAGAGCTAGGCATCACTTTTGAGAAAAAAAAAACACCACTTTTAACCTATAAAACATCACTTCTGAGTATTTTTGTGTCGCTTTTAAAGCATCACTTTTACACCAAAGAGAACTTCTAGAAATCTTGAGTTAAATCTGAAAACACTTTTGGATACCCTTTTCAAAGTAGGGTCCTTTTCAATAAAGATAGGTTAAAAATCCACCATTTCTTTCAAACATTCAAATGATTTGATAATCCTTCATTGTTTTAATAAAACTACATTAATTTGCAAGTGTTGTCAATCCATCTTGGTTTTGGTTTTGGAAGTTCGTCATCAAGGATTATAGGTACTTTCCTTAGAACTAAATAAATCAAGGTCAAAATATCAATTCTTCATCATAGAGATATATCTTTCTCTATTAGACTTCATCTTAGGACACACTTCATTTTGGTTAAACCACCATTGGAACCCTCTCATATCCAATTTTTGGATAAACTTAACCAGGATTCTAAGCCTAATCAATTCATTCAAAGACGGTCTTAACTCAAGAGGTGTTACAAGGTTACTTTCATGTCGATAAGGACAAGAACTTGCAAGTAAAAAACTCAAGACAACAGAAAAGTGACTCATGAAGAACTATCACATCAACAAGAGATTCAACCTCAATCACACTCACATCAAACATATCAAGTTGACCAAAAATGACAAGTAGATCAAATGCATTCAAATCAATCAAACACGGAGAACGTGTGGGCTAATGATTACAACACCAACAACAATGACACTAACCATGTGGAAGATGAGGAAATAACTGAAGAAAAGGTTAGAGAATCCCAACAAAGTCCTCTATTTGTTAAATTTATGGAAATAGTGCTTGAAAAAGATAGAGAGAGGTATTTTGTGACTTTAGAACAATAAGGAGTCAAATTACCCCATGACTATGATGTATCACAATTGAAACAAGATGAGGATGACATAAATCACATAGGGGCCTTAAACAAACATATACAAGTCTTAAAACAATAGCTCAATGACATTCGACGGGGAAAATCCACAAAGAAATATAGCATAGAAGGAATCTTTCCCTTCCCATTTGCCAATAGGTTGGTTATGGTACCTTTCCCACCCAATGTTGATTTTATAAAGTATTACAAGTACATGTTCATGATTGATTCCTAAGATCACATTAGGGAGTTTTGCACTTTAAGCTTAAAATTCAGTCAAGAGAAAACATACCTAATGAGACTCTTCCCAAGAAGTCTATGTAGACAATATATGGAATGTTTCTCAAAATTACCACATGGTATAAAGACCTTTGAGGAACTAGTAACCAAGTTTGTATCACAATAATCATATAACATAGAACCTGAAGTAACTATGCTAGACTTATGCAACAAAAAACAAAGAAATAAAGAGTCATTTATAAAGTTCCTACAAAGATAGAGAAGAATACTCACTAAGTATCCATGAAGTGTGTTGGAGAAAGAGAAAATGGATATTTTTATCAATAACTTGAATAGTGAGATGAACTTATGCATACAACTTCAATGTCCTCCATCGTTTGAGAAAATGACTAAGAATGGTATAAAGATAGAGGATGTTCTAATAAGGAAGGGTGACATAAAATTGTACAAGGACAAAAAAGGATTTTTAACCAACAACAACTACTACAATAATACCACATCAATCAATAGAAATAAAAATAAAAATAAAACCCAAATTTTGGTTGAATAATAACAACAAAAACCTAGTAAATGATGGAGTGGTAGAAGCTAATAACATCAAACCAAAACTATTCTATCTTTCTAGAAATTCCAACAATTAAGCGAATAATTTCAACCCGCCAAACCATGCACCATTTACTCACAACAACAACCAAAACAATGAAAAACCAAGAACTTCACAATTCACCTCACCTAGAAGAAAGTTCACACCATTGGGAGAACCTCTTGAGACAACTTTAAAAATGCTTATTACAAATAAGATCATCACCTTACTCGATTCAAGAGGTTATAGACCCCAAGTAAAACCTTCATGGTGGAATGATTCCCACCACTATGAGTATCATTGAAATAAAGCTCATAATATAAATGAATACGTGAGGTTGAAACATGTTGTACAAGATCTAATTGATAATGGTATTATGGATGTAGATGGACCCAAAAAAAATGAAGATCACACAAAATTTAAAACTTCTTTCGTAAATCATGAAAAGGGAGAGTCCTCAAATGTAGCTAAAAAAAATAAGGGAGGATATAAGGTTAACTTTGATCATACCTATGACAACACCATTAACTCATTGTTAATTTTTTCCAACTCCATTAATGTTATGGTTATAAAACACAAGCAAGATAAACAACCTGTTATGTAATCACTAGGGGAAAAGCAACCAAAGTAACCTTGAAAGGAATATATAAAAAGACAATCATGAATGATCTACCATCTTCATCAAAACAATTTGATTTGGTTGATCAAATCTAAAAACACCAGCACAAATCTCAATATTAAAATTATTGAAAAGCTCACCATCTCACAAGGACATCTTGGAAGAATCCTAAGTTGATACGACAGTTCCTAATAACTTGGATGTAGAACAATTTCAAACTGTGGTAGCTCATCTCATTGCACCACTTTTTTTATCCTTTTTTTAGAAATATGACATGTCCTTTAATGACCCCCAAAATCTATCATTACATATTGAAGTTCTTATCAACAAGCATAGAGTTAAAAGAGTCTTGATAGATGGAGAGTTAGATTGAACTTGTGTACTCTAAACTTGGTCAAAGCCTTCAGATATTATGAAAATTTTGTTGATCCCAAGAGAAAAATCACTATTGAAGCTTACGATGATGAAGAAAGGTGATCCAAGGGCCTTGTGGTTTTACCAATTCGAGTTGGTATGATACAAAAAGAAGCGGCATACCAAGTGTTAGATCCAAATTTAACATACAACATTGTTGGAAACACAATAATGGGAAAGCAAGACACTGATAAGGGGGGTGGGTGAATCAGATCTTCAAATTTAAACACTTAAAACAAACTAATCCAAATTCATACATATATGAATCTAATGTAATATCCAATAGCATCCACACAATGAAATAAATAACTCATAACATAAGAACTTGGTAACCCAGAAACCCAAATAGGTAAAACTAGGGTGGGGATGACACCCACAAAATTCTCCACTACTGCAGTAATAAAGTGTGTCTGTTAGGGCTACAAAATTTGATTACAAGATGCAATCTACCCTATTAAAGGTCTACCCGGTTAAGAGCTAAAGATCATTACAATCTACCCTGTTAAAGGATTGCAATTTACAATAAAGTAAGCACTCTATTAGGAGATTTAGAAAGGTCTGCTAGAACCACTCTGTTAAGAGATTTTCACCTAATACAATGATTAGAATGTTTCAAGTAATGATCCTTCATTATGCACTCAGATGCTAATGACATATCTCCTCTTTCCAGTACCTTCTATGATCTCACAATCTAATATAACTTTACTCTGCTATTCACTGTTCTGTCACTCTGCTTGATCTCTGCTTCTTAAAAAAATAACCCTCTGTGCATTTCACTTAAAAATGCAGTCACCACTTCTCTCCACACTTACAAAATAGGGTTTAGAAGAAATCTTATATATCTATTCAAGTTTGATAGCGAGATCTAGATCAATGATCAAGATCTAATACCCATACCTCCAAGGTATTACAATAGATCATGCATAGGATAAAACAATTAAATACATAGCTGACTCCATAGAAAAATATTAAATGCATACATAAGTCACCCCAAAAAGCTTATACAAGCCGGCTTGAACACTTATCCTTGAAGTTTGAACCATTCCAGACATGTATACAAAAACTATTCTGCTCGGCACTTAACATCTCTATCACTCGACACTGAGTATCCTACTCAGCTCGGCATGATACAACTTGACAACCTGAATACTGCTCAGCAATGTTGCTCGGCCTTGCATAGTTTTAGCTCGGCCACATTGATAGCCAACTAAAACTGCCTAAGTGAATGACTAAGTGTTGGTCGCTAATCATCAACAGAACTTAGAGATTAACAATCTCCCCCTTTGATATTAGTGGCAAAAACACACTTATCATTCCTTCATTTCATTCCATCAAAATTTTGCCTAAGTATACTAAGTATGCCACCTAGGAATATACTCAGAATTATACATACAAAAAGTTTACATGCCTTCAAAAATATATATAAGTGTACCTGTTCTGTACTGATGTATCATACTGTATCCTTACCAACTTCCTTACCAACTTCCCCCTTGTTTTTGTCACTGATTGCTGGTGGGGTTAAGTTATACTTATCCAAAAATTGTTTATGAAGCTGCAGGGTTGATTCAAATGTATTATCCCAACTTTCCTTGGCAATCTTCATAGCTTCCAATTTTATCTCTAGCTCGGCAGCTAGACTCACTAAACTTTCTGCAGTTGAGAGATTTGCATTTCTTTGTGATAACTCTTTTGCAATTGAAAGTTCCTTCTATATTACCTCCAAGTGAGGCAATAGGCTTGTGTGAATAGTTATCAATTTGGCCCTAATTTGACCTTCTTCAGCCATAAGCTCGGCTATTCTCCATTGGGCATTGATCAACTTAGTAAAATGTAAAGAACTAGAAGTAGTATCCTTACCCAAAGTATTGCCAGTTGATCTCAAATCTAATTGTAGCTTCTCAACAAGCTGTAGATTATCCTTTGTGAAGAATTCAACATCACATAACTTCCTGTACAAAGAATAAACATTTACTGTAACTTTCTCCAAAATTTCTACAAGAGTAGAAAGTTCAACCTGTTTTGTTGCAATCTCTTCTGAGATTTTCTCTAGAACTTTTCTCTCAAATCTCCTCTCAGACCATTGTAGAATTTTTTCATTGCTATTTATATCATCATTAGTTACCTTCTGTACAATGTTAACTAACTGATCAATAATTAGAGCTTGAGGCATTTCGTCCTCTAAGTCAAAATCCTTTGCAAATATGTCCTTGATGTCATGCAACACCTACTTTTGCTTATGTTCTATTTTCATCTCTTCCTGGCTCTTCTTCCTCTTAAGTAATTCCTGAAGAGTCCCTATTTTTTCAAAAGATAATTCATTGGGATCCCATTGTGGAATCACAATTACCTCATCTAATGTGAAATCTAGAATTTGAGACTTCTTCTTCAGAACTTCCCTTCTCTTTAACTCTGGTGAAATAATGCTCTGCTGCATAATGCCTTTTCCTGTCACAGTATCAATGTCCATTGCCTCTTTTAATTCTGTCAATACTGTCTGTGCATTAGGCATACCTCCAGTTTTAGGACCTATGGGAGTGGATGATGCAGAGTGTGGTAGATCAACCAACACTTGCATTGCCTCTTGTTCCTTAGGCTTATCAATAGTATCCTTCACCACTATACCACTATCTAAAATTGTTTTGACAACCTCTAATGTAGGTGGATTTTGTGAAGTTACCTCTTGTGCATCTGTTTGTTGTTTCTCTTCACCTATCTGATCATTGATTTCTTCAATTATCTCATCAATTTTCTCTTTAGATGTAGTGGTCTTTCGTCCTTCAGTCTCAGTTACCTTAATAGGTGAATCAGTGTTTGTACCACTCGACATATCCTGTTCCTCGGCATTCAAATTGCTGGAACCATCAACTATGAAGTCCATCAGATTGTCTGCAGTTAGATCAACAGAATTTATTGAGTCTAATGCATCTTTGGTCTTCTCCTGTTCTGTAGCAATTTGACCTTGAGTCACCTGTGGCTCAGGGGTGATCTCAACTTCTTTATCCTTTTGATCAGATGTTCCCCCATCAGATTTATTATCTTTTGGAACTATCAGTCCAAAGATTTCCTTCCAAATCCTTGTACTCTGCTGTACTAGTCCTTCAATATCATTTTTCAAAACAACATAACCCTAAGTTTAGGAACAAACCTACTCTTATATTCTTCAATAAATTTGGCTCTCTTTTTTGAAGTCAACTTAGGTATTACCTTGGCTAAAGTTCCTTCCCTGATCTGTCTTTCTTTGGTAAGTGCAAATTCCCATTTGCTTGACAGAAACTCATACAATTCATTTGGCACATGGTTTCCTATCTCTGTAGGAGTTAACTTGAAAGTAATCATCATATCTAAAAGTGCTTCCTGAACTTTGTGCTTATCCACATTATTCAATTTCTCATACTTAATGAACTTGAAAGTAGCTAATCCTGCTGAATTCCTCAAATTGTCACATACCTCATCAATACTAGCTGGTTTCTTGAATTGTTCTGTAGGTATGTTACTAGGTTCATCAATCTCAGTCTTTTCATCATCACTATCTATCCCCAATTCTAGTCTCCTCCTTTGTCTCTTTGCTGGTTTACTCGGCTCAGCCTTAGGAGCAATTTTAGCTTCCTTTCCAGAACTGCTTTCTCCAACCTTCTTCTTTCCATACACTTTTGTTTGTACTACTGGAGAAGTAATAGTAGATGCTCTAGTCCTCAGACGATTAGCTGTAGGAGGTGTAACCTTAGGTTTAGCTTTGCTCAGCTTGGTTACTATGACAATTGATGGTCTCTTACCCTTAGCTTTCTTAGTGATCTCCTCAGATGCACTGATTTCCTGTTCTATAGACATATCCTCACCTTGTCCTATGGACAGGCCTAAAGGTGCATCCTCAGGTTCTTCATCACTTCCTAAACCAATCATTTTCTTTAGATTTTTCACAATCTTCTTCCTTTTCCTCTCCATGGTTCCCTCCTTTAAACCTCTTGAAATTTTTACTTTAGCTTCATCAAAATACCAAAACTTTCTGTTGTAGTATCAATTGCCTTGGCTAGGAGTGCAATGATGGATGCTGATGCTTCATCAATGTTAATTTCATAGGGAAATGGTTCTAAACATGTTACCCTAGGTGTCACAGCCTAGATATATGTGTTATCCGTATCAACTAGAAAAAATTTTTCTTCATAGTGCTTCTCCACTAGTGATCTAGGAATCCTAGTTCTTAATCTCATTCTCTTCTTAAATTCCACAAAATAGCTCCGCATAACGCTATGGAAATTACTTCCTAGTTTCTCAATATATTCACTAATCTGAACTGTAATGGGTCTATCCTTTTTCCAAACAATATTTCCTAATGTAGGAAATGTATGCTGAATGTAGAAAAATATACAAACTAGTAAGGAACCAAACTTACATGATGAGCTCTTAGCCTTTCTGATTGATGCTAGGTTCTCAGATAATTGTGTCTGCTATAGCTTGGTAAGATCATATGTATGATTCTTCTTAACAATTTTCCATGCCTAGTCAATAGTTGTACAAGGAACACTATCCAGTCTACTTGACTAATAGAACTTATGTGCTATTACTCTTACTCCAAAATCAAGTTCTAGGTCTTTAATTGTAGAGATAGTCATACCTCTATTATTCCATATGGCTCTAGTGTTCAGTGTACTTTCCTCTTTGTTGTTATCCCTCATTGTTCATTTTCCGTTCACTATAGGATATCTAGTCACTCAATGAATCATGTTCTTGGTTATCTTGACTGGTCCATTATGTAACCACATACAAATATCATGAAATCAGCTAAGAATAACCTTAATCCATTCATCTTTGAAACCTTGTGGAAAATCTAGGGCATGAGTTAACCCTTTGTCTGCTAAATGTTTGAATTCTCCCTTCAGAACTCCATCAACACATAATTTGCTGTAGGATTTCCTCAATTCACTATCACCTACTTCACCAATCTTAACCATGTAACATGATCTTACATCGTTGATCATAAGTACCTTTGGTGGAATGGATGAGAGAGCTCCGGTCAAATCACTCTGAATTGCACTTTCAAGAACGGTTCGAAAGTTGAGAGGTGCACATTCATCACTCAGTACTAACTAAATTTTCTCTTGTTCTCCCTCCATACTTTTAGCTGGTGCGGAAGAGCTTGCAACCATAATCTTGAAATTAGGGTTCAAAAGATGAAGAACATAGTACCTCGGCAAGTAGCACTTTGTACTGTTCACCTTAGGATTGTCAATGGCACATTGACGAAATCTTTGATGCTAACTTTGTTAAGATCAATTCTGCAAATACTTCAATCACTCTGTAAATAGTGAAAATTGCAAGGTAAAAATGAATTATAAACAGTTCATCCTTTATATATTTTGAAAGGTCAAGGTAGGTAAGAAAAAAATGTTCTGCTCGTTGAGTTAGTGCAAGCCAGCTATCCTCGGCTTTCTAACACAACTTGCATCCCACTCGGTTCACTTAACTCGGCCATCATAGAATTTACTTGGCCAACAAACTTGGCACACACTAAAGAACTCAGCCTTAGTGTCCACAATTGGTGCTCGACACCTATAGTGCAATTGGCTCTTCTCGACACTTGTCTTCAAAATGTGTCTTGGTGCATCTTAACATATGCAAATATGGGCTTTGGCATATTTCATGTTAGGAACTGATGTAAGATAAGATTTTTAGATGCAGTTCCTTACATACCTCTTTTGCTTAGTTGGAGATGATGTGACCACCTGATCCATTGGATTGGGTGACCTCGGCTGTGCTAGCTTCACTACTGCATGGTTCAGATTTCTTATCCCATGTCTGGTTCATCTATGCTCTAATCTTCTCAACAGTAGGAGCAGGTACCCTAGTCTTACAATCTTTCCTTGTATGACCAATTTTCAGACAACTCTAACAAACTAGGCTTCCATTCATCCAACTTTTAGACTTTCCTCTGAAATGTGTCCTTATGCAATTTTCTAGAACATGTCCATACTCACCATAGTAATGACAACTATGCCATGTGTTGTAGTCCCACTTGTAAGTATTTCCTTTTCTTGGTGATTTCTCTTGTGCCTTTTATGTCCATTGTTGTTTACCTTTAGATCTACAATCTTGTGCTCTATGACCATATTTCTGACAGTTACAACAATTACCATTGAGTCTAGGTGTGGAAGGTGCATTGCTTGCCTTTGTCTTACATTCACGTGCTTGATGTCAATACTTATTATAGTTAAAGCAGTAACCATTAAAGTTAGTTTTAGGATTGGAATTACCACTTTTTCTTCGACAAATGTTTGTTGTATGACCTGGTTTCCCACAGTGGTGGCAAACAGGTTTGTTGTTTCTTGGCTTTGCATACCTTCTTTCACCTGTCTTAGATGATTCTCCTTCTTCAGTGGTTGTTGTATAGTTAGAAAATGGAAGCACTTCCATTGTAAACATGTTTAGCCTTCCGAGTAAGTGGTTTGGGGTCATATCAAGCACCTTGAATGGGTTCTTGATCTAGACCTGGCTTTCCCCCTATTTTGTCCCTCTTTCCACTTCTTTCCAGCCTAATTTCTACATTCTGGACTGCAGACCTGAGATTCTAGACTTCGAGGTCAGGTTCGACCTTTTGGGCCTATGTCAACCTCGACCCTAACCTAGGTCAAGTTCGACCTCAACCCTGACCTAGGTCAGGGTTGACCTCGACCTTGTCCCAGGGTTCAAACTTCAGGGTCTTCCAGTTTTCAGATGTCGGTCTTTGCAAACAGTTCTTTCCCACTTCCGGGTCAGCTGTTTCAAGTTCCGAAGAACTGATTCATAAATTATATTTAATATAGGTCCTCTCCTAGGGGTAAAGGCTTTAATGGGAATTTAATCCTCCTATGTAGGCCTCCTTATAAGATTGTGCCCTAATTTCATATAAAAGGGGAGCTTTCTCTCTCATTTTCTCTAAGTCTTCTAATCAAGCATCAAGCATTCCTAATTGAGATCGAGCATTATCAAGTGAAGTTCAAGCAAGCTAAGGAGAAAGATTTCAAGCAAGCATTCATCCATTTTCAAGCACTCAAACATCCATTTTCATGAAGGAGATCTATTGGAGGCCATTGTAGGATTCAAGCTACATAGTGCCCTTTTGGTGATCTCTCCATCCACCTTCCTCCAAGCCTCTTCCAAATCAAGAACCCATTCAAGACTTGGTGTTGGAGATCTACAAGCAATTGATTGAAGACATCCT
>MU224169.1:1567695-1627961 GCA_018584345.1 Thuja plicata | reverse complement strand
TCCAATAGGAAAATAGGAGTTGACTTTTGTGTCCCACATAAGACAAAAAGTGCTTTTGCCCTTTTTATAAAATAAGAATAATGTTTTATTTGTGCAACATAGGATAAGAAGAAAAGTGAGGATTTTTAGTTTAAATAAAAGAGGAGGAAATTTTTTTTAATTAAATAAAGGCTTAGGATAAAGTGATTTTATTGTTTAATTAAAAGAGATTTTTAATTAATTAAAAGAGAGCATGTTCTCTTAATTAAATAATATTTTTATTTTTATTTTTTCTCTTTTAAATTAAATAAGGCTCAAACCTTAGGAAATATTGAATTGATTATGTTTTGATCAAGGAAATTGATATAATTGATATTGTTGATATTTGAAAATATTGATTCAGGGATTTGATAAATTGAGAAATGGGGCCCAAAGTCTAGGCGACCATTTTAGGGTGCATACAGGGGTATCAAGATTAGATCCTCTTAGAAAGAGAAAAGAAGGAATTTTAGAACCCCTACAAGCCACTTTCAAGTATAAAAAAGAGAAAGCCTACATAGGATATCTTGAAGCTGGTTATATCGAGAAGAATTCCCCTCATATCCATGAGCAAATTATCAAGCTACAATCATATAGTGATGACAAATTTGCAAAGTGGGAATGTGATTCCTTGTCTGAAGTCTTTCCATGACAAGGAAGTAGATGTAATTAATTCCTATGAACCTAAATATATGTAATAACATAGGTAACCTCAAGGACTTATAGACACTCAAATAGAACCATACATACTCTCATTTCTAGAAGGACAAAGTTCAGGGTATACACTGCTAGATAATAGATCTTCATACGTAGAAGAATAATTGAGTGGGGAAGAAAAAGATCCAATCACTATGGACCATCTCAAGGAATCTCACATTATTTAATTTTACAATACAATGTATGAGGTAGACCATAATACCATCAGGACCTTAACCTCAATAGACCTAAACCCAACCAATGATAATTTATCTTTGCTACATCTCAAACATTGGGAACTAACTAAACCAACTTAAATGGACACATTTTGAAATGATTATTCCCTTTCCTTGTACCTTAATAGGCTTGAACCATCTTACACTAGCAAAATTCATCAAGAGACATTTAAAAAGGGAGATGTCAAGTCTCTTATTCAAAAAAGTAAAGAGAAAAATCAAAGATCTAGTGGTGAAAACCACCATGTGGCAGTACTAGATCACAAAAAAAAGGTAAAAATAAAAGATGAAAACCTCATCGAGGCATCTAAGGATGAGAGGCTTGACATGATTCTACAATATTATGAAGAAAGTTCTTCCATATTGAGAGAACCAACAAATAAAGTGAATATGGAATAGAAGAACTCAAGATCGTCAACTTAGCAATATCCCTATCCAAAGAGGAACGACAACAATTTATAAATTTCCTCAAGGAAAGGCAGTTAAATTTTTCTTGGTAATATTCCAACATGCCTAGATTAGATCCTAATTTGATAATGCACCATTTGAATATAGCTCATGGGGTTAATCCAGTAAAACAAAATTTTATGAAGATGCACTGACATGTGGCATTGCTAGTAAATGCATAATTGAAGAAACTCTTAGATATCAAATTCATTTGATCCAGTGCTTATGCTGAATATATTTTAAACATTGTGTCAGTTTCTTAACCCAACAAGAGTATAAGAGTTTTCATAGACTTCAAAGATTTAAATAAGGCATGTCCAAAAGATGGCTTTCCTCTTCCAAGCATTGATAATAATGTAGATCTTACAATTGGACACTTTTTTATCGCTAATGGATGGATTTTTTGGGTATAACCAAATAAATATTTCACCATAAGATCAAGAAAAGACAACCTTTACATGTGCATGTGGTACTTTCTGTTGGATATTATGTCCTTCAGTATCAAAAATGTCGGAGCAACTTATCAAAGAGAAATGACTACAATTCTCCATGATATGATGCATGTACCTTTATGAAAGATTATGTAGATGATATTTTAGCCAAATAATATACAAGAGGAGGAAAACTACCAATCCCTGATAAAGTATTTACAAGGCTTCAAAAGTTCATGGTTAGGCTAAACCCCCAAAAATGTGCATTTGGGGTAAAATCAAGAAAACTTCTTGGATATATTGTTTCAGGAAAGGGAATTGAAGTTGACCTAGCAAAAGTGAAGGCCATCATGGAAGTGGGACCTCTAAGGAACATAATCCAATTGGGGTAATTTCAATGGAGACTTACTTCAATAAGATTATTTATATCCCAACTAGATGGAAAGTGTCACTCTTTCACACAATTTCTCAATAAAGACACTTCTTTTAAGTGGGACACCAACTATGATGAAGCCTTCGATCTACTCAAGAAATATTTGATGAATCATAAAATATTGATGCTTCGATACTAGGAAAACCTTCATTACTCTACATTTCAACAATGGAGAATTCATTAGGATCCTTATTAGCCCAATAAGATGAGAAAGGAAAAGAAAGGGTCATCTACTACATTAGTAGAAATTTGGTCAAGTATGAACTCAACTAAACCTTCATAGAAAGAGCATGTTTAGAAATGGTATTTTCTTCCCAAAAGTTAAGGCATTACATGTTAGCACATCAAGTCAAAATAATTCCTAAGACAAATCCTTTGAACTATCTTCTTAGTAAACCAGCTCTCAAAGAAAGGTTAGCTAAATGGGTAAAGATCCTTTAAGTGAATTCGATATAGAGTATGTGGATCAAAGAGTAATAAAAGGGAAAGTAAAAGAAGAGTAGCTAGCTGAAGCACCCATATCAAGTGAAGAAACAATGCAAGTAGATTTTCCTGATGCAAACATCCTTACAGTTGTACCTCAAACATGGAAGTTATATTTTGATGGGTCATATACTCAACATGGCTTGAGGGAAGGAATCATTTTTATCACCCATAAAGGTTACACTATACCAAAGTATTACAAAGTTTTGTTTCCATGTACCAACAACATAGATTAATATGAGGAACTAGTTATTGGGATAAAAATGGCTTTAGAATGGAGGATCACAAAACTATAAATATTTGGGGATTCAAGGCTAGTAATCAATCAAATAAATGATAAATATCAAACCAAGGATGATAAATGAATGCCTTACAATAGAATGGTTGATGATATCAATATATATTTTAATCTAATCATATTTGAATAAATCCCAAGACCAGAGAACAAAGCAACAAATGCTATGGATACCTTGGGTTCACTACTAAAGTTACCAGACCAAAATGCAAGATATGAGTTCCTGGTGGAACAATTGGTAAAACATGCCTATGATAAACCTAAATTCCAAATCATATGCTTACTTGTAGAACCTAACTCCACTTGGTATGACCTTATTTACACTTACCTCAAAGATAATATCTTACCCTTAAACAAATTCCAAAACCAAAAAAGAAATTTTATATGTCAAACATCCCGATATAGATTAATATCAGATACATTGTATCAAAGAGGTATTGATGGACCCTGCTTAGATGTCTAGAGAGTATGAAATCTAAAAATTCCTTATGAGAGTTTCAAGAGGGTATTTTTGGTTCATTTTCTAATGGTTTGACCTTGGAAAAAAAACTTAATAGAATGGGGAATTACTGGATGTCTATGGAGAAGGATGCCTTTCATTTTGTGAAGACCTGTCAAAAGTGCTAATTTCATGGAAATATGATACATGTGCCAACCCAGGAGTTACATCCTTTAACTACACCATAATCCTTTTATCAATGGGTTTTTGACTTGATAGGAATGATATATCCTCCCTCATCAAATGGTCACAAGTAAATAATCATAGAAGTAAAATACTTTACCAAGTGGGTTGAAGTTGTACCTCTCTCTACTACAACAAGATAATAAATATCAATGTTTATCTTGAATTACATAATTTGATGATATGGTATACCCCATGCCATCATAACATATAATGGAAATTTATTCAAGAATAATGATGTAACATAATTATGTGAGAAATTACACATCATTAAATATTTCTCTTAAATCTATTACCCAGAAGGAAATGGACAATCAAAGGCTTCCAATAAAAACATCCTTCAAATCCTTAAAAAGATAGTTGATAGCTCAAGTAGAGATTGACATATCCAGTTGAATCTAGAATTATATCCTTACATAAATAGTATTAGAATGCCTACAAGAGCTACAACTTTTTCCTTAGTCTATGGAGAAAAATAAGTTTTACCTTTAGAGGTAGAGATACCATCACTTAGAGTTTCACTATGCGACATATTGACATATGAAGACTATAGGGCTTTCCAACTGCAAGAACTAGAGTTGCTTGAAGAATGTCAACATGAATAATATGACCACTTGAAGGTTTATCAAAAGAGGATGTCATGAAACTAAAATAAGAAGATTAAACCTAGGGAATTTCAAGTTGGAGATCTAGTTCTAAGAGAAAATCCAAGGAATCAACTAGATAGGGAAAATAAAGGCAATTTTAAAGCAAATTGGCTAGGAGCTTTCATCATTACATCATCCTATGGATCAGGGACCTACAAGTTAGCCTCATTTGATGAAGATGACATACATAACCTATCAATACTATTCACATTAAGAGGTTCTATACTTGATCAGCTGAAAGAGTATTGGTTATACAAGAGAAAGTGAACCTGGAAAAATCCCAAAATGATAAATATTGATCTTGAGAAAATCCAAAATCAATAGAAAATGATCCCAAAAAAGATAAAAATCATAAAAGACCTAAAAAAATCATTATCTTGGTGAAAGCTTGGTAAACATGCACCTTGATAATAAAGAAAAAATACAAAATAAAAATAAAATAAGAAAAATGCAATACATCCAACTAGTGAAAACCTAGCAAATAAGCGCTACTTGTTCCAAGTTAAGATTCTCTATCTATCAAGTACCATTGCATTTTTGTCGTTGCTCTCATTTCTACCATCCTTTCACGTATTTGTTTGTATTCCACCATTCATGTACATAGTTATAATAAACCCTCCACCTACATAGCTCAGTTGTCTAATAAATTTTTTATCATGGTTTGGAAATCTGTCTTGGTCTTCCATCATTTTCAAATTAAACTAGGGGAAAAATCCAAATTTAGTGATCTCATTAAAATAAACACAAGCATGACACAAACACGTATAATCGAGATCAAGAATTTTGACCTTTGAACTTTTCAATCAAACAAAAAAAATCAAATCTCAAACATCCAATCAAAACTTGAACATCAAATCAAAACATCATAATCAAGATCAAAATGAAAAAAATGGATGAAATTTTTCTACAAGTATGGATCAAATAACAATGACAAATATGTTCAAATGTAGTTTCTTGATTTTTGACATCATGTCTTTTTAGCAACTCAAGGATGTCTCTGGACTAGATGAGCAATGATGAAGCATGATATTTTTGTCTTCTTATAGGGTTAATTCATATTCTAGTGTGCAAATTCATCTAAGACATGGTCATCCAAGTATCATCAAGGATATTTGCATATGAAAAGGATTAATTTTTTGTCTGCTTACACAAAGGATATCTAGGTCATCTTGCTTCCTCATACCTTGATGTCAGTATCAACTTGTAACACAAAATCAATGAAAGCAGTATTCATATCATCATTTTTGAAATATAACCATTGATGGTTGTATCAATTTCAATGTTCCAAAAAACTCACTGACGGTAAAAAGAAAAACAAATGATTCAGTGAAAAGTGACAATAGTTTTGTGGCATATTGCGGTTATGCTTAGATTAAATTGTATTGGTAAATCATTATGGGATTTCTCAAGGGTCAACACTTAAAATAAAATCACAAATTTTCTCCTTTAGATGGAATATATTGGACTTTAATTAAAAAAAGTGCATATCATTGTCATTTAGGTACATTTATTAAACCATTGCATGTCATTAATTATTAAAATAAAAATAAGTGCATAATTTATTAATCATTATTTCATTTAGCTAGGAACATTCCATTAAGAGCATCCATTTTGTATTTCATTTATCATTAAATCCATCTAAGTGAATTTGGTAATATCCATTATATTTCATCATCATATACACATAAAACATTGCATAACCATATAAAACCATAGTATAAGTAAATTAGAGTATGCATCACATCCATAGAAAAGAAAGCATTATATAAGCACATTTTATACATTATCTGTCAACTTAAGGCATCCATCTAAGCATTTATACAAATAAAATATACATTTGCATCCATACATAAGCATCAAAATAAATAAATGCATCCACACATACTGTATATAAAATCACAAAATACATGCATAGAAGGAACCATATATAAATGCATCCATCATAAGTCTCACTACATCATGTATATATATGATCAAACTAATAAATTCAAATGTATAAAGACATCAAAGGGAGAATAAATCATAAAGTATCGATAAGGGGAGGAGAGCACTATATTAATATCCATGTCAAAAAGTACATCAAGGTACATCAGGAAGTACATGACCAAATTACCGAATCATAATCACTAAAATTCAAATACATCATCATGTCCAAAATATGATAATCAAAAGGCAATCTAGGATTGAATGCAACCTGCAATAGTACCCACACCCGGATCACTGGGTGGTCTACATGATGGACCTTTAACTATCTATGGCATTGTCTTATCAACTGGATAGCTACTCTAACCTTGTTTCCCAGTAGCCCTATCTTTCTCATCTCACAGATGAGAGACCTTTCTAACCAATGTTTGTATCTAACCTAATGACTTTTCCAACTGAGCCTATAATTCTATTATCTTGACCTGTAACATCTGCACCTCCTTACTAGGGGAAATTGGAGCAACTAGTTGAACTACCTATATACATGCAAGAGGCCTCTTAGCCTCACATCTCTATGCCAACATAACTCTACCTC
This sequence comes from Thuja plicata, assembly GCA_018584345.1. NCBI lineage: Eukaryota > Viridiplantae > Streptophyta > Pinopsida > Cupressales > Cupressaceae > Thuja > Thuja plicata. Next base: position 1,621,075 of record MU224169.1, on the reverse strand, counting down.
TAAAAGGAACTGCATCACCTCAACCTACATCTATACCTTAGCCTCAATCTCTACCACCCTCACCACCAATTTCCCTGCCACCTTGAACACATACACCTCCACCTCTTGGTGTAGCTATAATCACTCCACCTCTACCTCTCACAACTCTAGTACCAACACCACCTCTACAACCTCCTCTGCCACTACCACCTCCCCTGACCTCACCACCTCTAGCTTTGACTCCCCTAATCCTCACACCCCTCTGTCATCAAGGTCATTCATTGTCATTATCATCATCAGACTCATTTGAATCATCGTCATCAATCGCGGGCACTAGATCCATAGGATTTTTCAATCTGGGAAAGGGATGAGCAGTAAACCACTGCCCATAATCAGTTGTCATCCCTACTATTAGTTAATAAAATTTTCCCTTTTGCAAATGTTGAAAAAATTACTCATGAATGCCCAAATAACAAGACACAATCTAGAACTAACAATTGAGTCACTTGCAATGGCTATGTGTAAGTGCTCTCTGAGTTTTGATATTAAGGCTCAACTCTCTACTTAGGGTTCACAATGAATAAAAAAATTGGGTGTGTCTTAAACCAAAAGACACAAAGGCATACTAACATTCACCCATAAACATGGAATGAATGTGGTTATCAGATTTATAACTTAGGAAAGAAACAAATTAATGGCCAACATACCACTCCTTCAATCCTCCCAACAATAGAGAAATGAAGAGAATATTTACTACTCCATATTGCATATATGAATGCATAAAACCAACAAATTTCATAACATGCACACACTTGACACAATGAGACAAGATTGTATCTAAAAACATAAATGATGGAACTGATAGATTAACTTCATTCAAAAAATTACATTTTTAGACCAACAGATCTCAAGACAAACTTCTCTTTATTTTCAAATGCGTAGAAAAACAACCAACATATCACTTTATGCTCTTCTCTTAAAAAAGATGCAAAACAATAAATATATCTCCTCCCTCTCTATTACAATAATACTAAGGAACAATATTTCCTTCCCCTTCCTGTAGCACACAATCTTTTCCAAAAATAAAGAACCCTTTTTTCGTTAAGCTAACCCTTTTATAGTTACTCTTCAGTAGCCCTTTAGTTTCGAGTAACTTTTCTAGTTACGTAGCTGATTCTCAGATAGACATTAATTTCTTAATCCTTTCTACTTTCTTGTATTCTTTTGTTTCATCAAATATCCTTGAATATTTAAGGGAACAAATATCTTATAATATATGGATAGGTGGCATAACTATAGAGCCTATTTGGCATCTTGATTTTTGGAAATTTTCAATTATTAAGTTGGTCATTAATACAGGCCCAAACTTTATCTTTTCTTTGAAAACATTTTAACTCTTCCTCTGCCTTATAAATTGCTGACAACAACAAATTTATTGCCACACACTCACTGAATTCAATTTCTATTATTTCCATGATCTCAAAATCAGATTCTACACCTTGTCCATCTTCACTTTCTTTTGTTTCTTCTTCAAGTGTTACCACATCTTTGTTGCTTCTTAATTTTATATTCTTAGAAATATATATACTCGTGTTCCTGCTAGATTCCATTATTTCTTTGAGAATTTCTCCAAGATCCCAATTATTTGGATGAATATCTACATTATTATGATTTTTTTTTTATGACATTTTTATAGACCCGCACTCAGTAGCCTCTAAATTCCATTCCTGAGATCATTATGGAAATATCTTTGGTGGAAGACCAGAAAATGTGGCTATCAAAAACATACTACAAACTCAGAAAAAGACAACAGTCGAGTTGCAAGATATATTCCACGTACCAAGACCCTATTTGACTTTCAAAATAATGTAAAAATAAAGATCCATACCTTTTGAACCCGATAATATTTTACCAATCACTCCATTTAGATTTTGGGAAACTAGCCTCCCAACAACATACAAATAATTTAGAGAAAACAAATGGTTGAATTGGAAGTTATGCCCCCCTCATTGAGACCCATTTTTATGCCTTCAAAAAATTTGTGGTTAAAATATCTTCTAAATCTTATCTTTTGTACACATCAACACTCACTTTGTTCCCACTGCTAATTATCCCATCTGTGTATGAGTAAAAATAGTAACAATGACGTTCATGTGGTTTCGTATTCTGCACATGGTTTCCATTTGGGGAAAAGTTACATAAATTTTAGTGATGCCGCCATAATGAGAATGTGAGATTCTCAATGAATATCAACCATGCTAATTGTTTCTTCATTCATGAATCATGATTTGAGGTTGGGTGCCCTATTGAATTAAGTAGCTTAGCACCAAAATCATCACATTTGTTCATTTCTCTACCTGGGTTCTTATTGCTTCATCGATGATATCAATCAACCATTCTTTGGATTTTTTAATGACATCTTCTTGAGAAATAGATTTCAAAATCCTTTTTACAATCGGGAGATCAATCCTTGCTCCATGTGGATTTGTGTATTTAAAAATAACACATGTTGGATTTTGAATGAGATCAACATTTAAAAATCCATGTTTCCTGAACTTTTGAATTACTTCTGAACTAGAATTTGAACCTTCTGTACCTGACTAGATCATTGAATTTTGAACTATTGAATTCTAGTTCTAAATATGTACTTTGAAATTTGAACTATGAACCTTGCGATTCGAGGTTCAAGTTCAACAATGCATACTGCACCTGTGAATTTGAACTTTGAATTGTACCTTAGAACATTTGGCATTTTGAAATGTACCTTTGAACTACTTTGAACCCTTTTGAACCTACTAGAATTCTAAACTTTTGAACTACAACTTTGAACCTTGAAATTTTAACTGAGAGGTTTAATGGTTCAAGTTCAAGTGATTGAAGCCACATACCAACTCTTTGAAACAAGGCCGCAGAAAACACATGCACGCAAGGGACACCTTGAACCATGAACTTTGAACTTAACATTGGTTCAACCTTTTGGGTTCAACATAAAAAAGGAATTAATTACATTTTATTTTTGCAAAGTATGGGAAATTAAACATAAGCAAAAATAAGGGGGTAACATCAACTCTGGATGGGGACTGCTTGTTCATACAAAAAGCACAAAATTTCCAGAATCTCTGGTTAAGGAGAGAAGTGTCTATCTATTGGGCTATAGAGTCAACATAAATAATAGAGGATAGGAAGCTTCTTCCAGAGGGTGGAGGGGAGACTGGACACATGCACACACCAACACTAAGAATAAAAAATTGAAAGAAAAAACAAACTACACCTAGATCACACCAAAATTCATTTATAAAAGATAGGGCAGACAACCCATGCCTCTAAGAGTGCACCCAGCTACTCATGTAAATCCATCAACTGGTTGAGATAAATACCTTCCGGTGTGGAAAAGTGGCTGACATGTAATTAGAATCACTCCCAATAAAAAACCCACAACCACTATGAGAAAATACCCATCAACAATATATTTTAAAATATTTTCTAATAATATATTAGGTCCAAAGTGCCAGTCTGCCACATAGACTTCAAGATGAAACATGTTGACACTATATTGCATGAGCTGATTTGTGTCATGGATACTAGTGTCTTCCATACAATTCTTGGAAAAAAAAATCAAACTTTTGATAAGGCAGTCTTTTCCAAAATTGTAAGGATGATATGCAGGAAAGTTCTTATCTAAGTCTGAATTTTTTCTCTCTAAACATTCGATTTCCAATAATTTATTATCAACATGAGATTTATCACAAAACCACTCTAGCATGGGATGATTATCAAATATCTCATCTTCACAATCAAATTTGAATACCTCTAATTCAGATTGCATGAGTGATGTCAGAAAAGAGGTAATTGAGTTTCCATTAATTGGTACTTCAACATTTTCAAGGTTCTTCAAAGTTTTGGGTTGCAACCACTTCTTTTTATCTTGCATGCAAATAAGTTGAAATGACTCGTAGTTTATCTGCATATCAAAATATGAAATATATTCTATTTTCTCACTGTTAGACATTCCTTTCTCATGTTGATTTGCCACATTTTCCTGATTATAATTATTTTCTAAAATTGCATTATAAACCTTAAAGGTAAATGATTCAAAATCTGAAAAAGAAACATTGTTCCATAAATTCTCATTTAGTTTTCCACCCTCTAATTCTTGATTAATAGGAGCTATGTCTATGCATGCTTTTAAAATTCCAGGTTGTTTAGTATGGTCACCTTCATCATTCTCAACATGAAAATGATATATCCCTGCAATATGAGGAGAGCTATTCTTGATTACAAAACATGCATGGAAATTTTTGTCATTAAAGGCTGTTAGATTTTGATGGTAAGAGATGGGTAATGCTGATTTTGCTTCCTCCATGATAAATTTATTTTGTAGAGGTATCTTTCTTGGATAAAGATTCTGATTATGAAACAACATTTTAGATTCTAGAGTCTTTGCAACACAAATACTCATGTATTTCCTTCCACTCAAAGTCATATCATCATCTATCTTAATTGCTTCCTTTTGTGCATCCTTTAAACTTTGCATGCGTGAGGATTTTTACCAACACAATGGTTAAACCTATCAACAAAATCTCTCATAGATTCATTCCCTTTAATTTGAATTTGGAAGAAATTCAACAACTTATAAGTGTCAACCACATGCTAAAATCTTTCAAGAAATTTTACCTTTAAATCATCCCAACCGTTAATGCATCCTTCTTGAAAATTCTGAAACCAATCGGCAAAATTTCCAACAAGACTTTCGACCAAAAACCTCATGAAGACATTTTCTTCTTGCACTCCAAGAATCCTATAGGTAACAGTAATTGCTTTAATGTGATCTTTAGGATCCTGTGTCTTATCTCCAGAAAATTTAGGGAGGTATTTTCATGATCTTTTAGGCAGAGATGAATATTGAGGCAAGGAAAAATGCCCAATCTAAGCACCCCATGACTGTGCTGCAACCAAAGCCATAATATATACTAGAATTATTTAACTAGGGGATATTCAATTAAATCATAGATTCGTCAGTATTTCATACACACCAATACTCTTATAAAAATGAGGAAAGAAAGCAATGATCTTTCATTTTTGGTTCCTCAGCAGAGTCACCAAAAATCTGTTAGTTAAAAGATTTTTACCTTTTGCAAATGTTGAAAAAATGACTTATGAATGCCCAAATAACAAGACAAAATCTGGAACTAATAGTTGAGTCACTTGCAATGGCTATGTACAAGTTCTCTCTGAGTTTTGATATGAAGGCTCATCTCCCTTCTTAGGGTTCACAATGAATAAATCAAATGGGTATGTCTTTAACCAGAAGACATGAAGCCATACTAACATTCACCCATCAACATGGAATGAATACGGTTATCAAATTTATAACTTAGGAAAGAAACAAATTAATGGCCAATAGACCACTCATTCAATCTTCCCAATAGCAGAGAAATGAAGAGAAGATTCAATACTCTGTATTGCACATTTTATTGCATAAAACCAACAAATTTCATAACATGCACACACTTGACATAATTAGACAATATTGTATCTGAAAACATAAATGAGGGAACCAATAGATTAACTTCATTCAGAAAATTACATTTTCTGACCAACAGATCTCAAGACACACTTCTCTTTATTTTCAAATGCATAGAAAAAAAACCAACATATCACTTTATCCTCTTCTCTTAAACAAGCTATGAAAATAATAAATATATCTCCTCCCTCTCTATTACAATAATACTCATAAACAATATTTTCTTCCACTTCTTGTAGCACACATGATTTTCCAAAAAAGAGAGAACCCTTTTTTTTGTTAGAAAAAACCCTTTTATAGTTACTCTTTAGAAGCCCTTTAGTTTCCATTAATTTTTCCAGTTACATAGTTGATTCTTGGATAGACAAATTAATTTCTTAATCCTTTCTACTTTCTTGTATCCTTTTGTTTCATCAAATATCCTTGAATATTTAAGGGAACAAATATCTTTTAATATATGGATGCCACCTGGAGAGCCTATTTGACATCTTGATTTCTGGAAATTTGTAACTATTGAGTTGGTCATTAATACAGGCCCAAACTTTATATTTTCTTCGAAAACATTTCAAATCTTCCTATGCCTTATAAATTGCTGACAACAACAAATTTCTTGCCTCACACTCATTGAATTCAATTTCTATCATTTCCATGATCTCAAAATCTGATTCTACACCTTGTCCATATTCACTTTCTTTTGTTTCTTCTTCAAGTGTTACCACATCCTTGTTTCTTCTTAATTTTATTTTCCTAGAAATATCTATACCCGTGTTCCTGCTAGATTCCATTATTTCTTTGAGAATGTCTCCAAGATCCCAATTGTCTAGATGACTATCTACATTATTGTGATTGTTATTTTGATGACATTTTTATAGACCCACTCTCAGTAGTCTTTAACTTCCATTCCTGAGATAATTATGGAAATCGCTCTAGTGGAAGCCTAGAAAACATGGCTATGAAAAACATACTAAAACATCCAAAAAATCCAACGGTTTAGTTGAAAGATATTGTCCCTATATCGAGACCCTATTTAATTATCAAAATACTATCAAAACAAGAGGCCGTTGGTCCCTTTTGATAGACCCATCCTCAGAGATCCATACCTTTTGAACCCGATAATATTTTGCCAATCCCTTTAGTGAGATTTTGGGAAACTAGCCTCCCAACAACATACAAAAAATTTAGATAAATCCAACAGTTGAATTGGAAGTTATGCTCCCACATTGAGACCCCTTTTTTTCCCTTCAGAAAATTCATGGTTACCATCTCTTCTAAATCTTATCTTCTGCACACATCAATGCTCATTTTTTTCCCACGAGTAATTATCCCATATATGTATGAGTAACAATAGTAACCATGAAGTTCATGCAGTTTCGTATTCTTCACATGGTTTTCTTTTGGGTAAAAGTTACATAAATTATAGTGATGCTAGCATAATGGGAATATGAGATTCTAAATGACTATCAACCATGCCAATTGTTTCTTCATTCATGGATAATTATTTGAGGTTGGGTACCCTATTGAATTAAGTAGCTTAGCACCAAAATCATCACATTTGTTCATTTATCTACCTGGGCTCTTATCGCTTCATCGATGATATCAATCAACCATTCTTTGGAATTTTCAATGATATATGCTTGAGAAATAGATTTTGAAATCCTTTTTGCCAAATTTCTTGAGAGTTTTTGTTATCGGGAGATCAGTCCTTAATCCATGTGGATTTGTGTATTTCAAAATAACACATGTTGGATTTTGAATGAGATCGACATTTAAAAATCATTGTTTCCTCAATATTTGAATTACTTCTAAATTTGAATTTGAACCTTACGTACCCAACTGAATCATTGAATTTTGAACTGGTGAATTTTGGTTCTAAACCTGTACTTTGAACTTTGAACTATGAACCTTGACATTCAAGATTCAAGTTCAACAATGCATATTGCACCTATGAATTTGAACTTTGAACTATACCTTAGAAATTTTGGAATTTTGAAATGTACCCTTGAACTGCTTTGAACCACTTTGAACCTGGTGGAATTCTAAACTTCTGAATTGCACCTTCTAACCTTGAACTTTAAACTGAGAGGTTTAATGGTTTAAGTTCAAGTGATTGACACCACATACCAACTCTTTGAAACAAGGCCACAAAAAACACATGCATGCAAGGGACACCTTGAACCATGAACTTCAAACTTAACATTGGTTCAACCATTTGGGCTCAACATGACAAAAGAAATTAATTACATTTTTTTTTGCTAAGTATGGGAAATTAAACATAAGCAAAAATAAGGGGGTAAAACCTACATTAAGAGTATCTGATATGTAGTCACAAAACATAGCACCAATTCTATCAAAATCTTCTCAAGTTGTTTGAAAATTTGCACTCGGACCCCATAAACCTCTCTCTACCTGAAATTGAGCATAAACTGGCAAATGCTATGGCATCCCCTAAATCTAACCAAATTGTCATAGTACCTACATAAGGAGGAGCCTCTATAGGATGTAGGGCATCCGCCTGATGAACCTATTAGTAATAACTAAGAGGGGGGGGGGGCGGTGAATCAGTGGCCTCAAAAAATTTATCCTTTAATATTCAACCACCAATCAATACACCTCAGATTATTAAGTCCCTACAAGATGCATGCCATAAAATACTTCTAATAATTAACTGTTTGTCGGTTTACCTTGTCTGTCCTTATTCTCTTTGATAAGCGATAAAAAGTAAAACTATTTACCGATACTCATTAAATATGCAGAGTATACCAATCAATCCAGAAATGCATATGTGAAATGTAAAACAATAAAGTAATAAACCATACACACATAACACATAGATTTTTAATGTGGAAACCTATTAAGGGAAAAACCACTAGGACCAGTACCCCACATTTTCACTCTTCTGAAGTGAGCCCTGTTAGGAGCCAACCCTGTTAAAGGTTACAATCACATTGTTAAGTGTGACCTTGTTAGAGGATTTTATACATAGATGTTGTCACTTAGTATCTAACATCTATTTTTCTACCATCCTTGAATCAGCTTGCTTCTTAGACTATCAATAGGCTTTAGGAAAATCTTTCTACCATCCTTGAATCAACCTTCTTCTTAGGCTGTCAATAGGATTTATGAAACTTCAATGCTACTTTCATGAATCAACCTTTTTGGCAATCTGTTAGGATATACCTCAACTATAGAAGATGGTTAAGTCCTTCTCTGTTAAGAGACTTGATGCTTCAATGGTTAAACTGAAACACAATGACCTATTTCTAATGCAACTTGAATTGCAAATTTTTAGATCTATTTAAGTACAATACCTCTCTGATCAAAGTATCAATTCAATTCTTTGTGCTCCACACTTTCTGCTCTGTGATGGTGTGCTTCACTGTTCGTCAGTGTCTGCAGAATTCTTTAGCTCTCCTTCAGCTTGATTGATCAGGATTGTATGAAGTTATCCTTCATCAGTTTCTCTTCAGCATCCACTTTCTATTCACTCCCCTTCCATGTGTTTTATTGCTTGTGATTATAGAAATGAATTATGCTTGTCTCTTATATAGACATGATGTTTTCTAATTCTTGATTCTTGATTCTTGGCGTGAAAAACAATCCAGCCAATCTGATTTACAACTTTAACTCTTGATTTATCTCGTAGTTATCTTCTTTCCAACTGTACAAATCTTCTTTAAATTAATTACTTAACTCTGGTCAAATAAAACAAATAAAATAACCAGTTAAGTCTACCCTTAAGCTTTGCCAGCTATTTTGTCATTTTCTTAACTCTCTGTTCTGTCGGTCAACTCTACAGTTAGTTGTCGGTGACAACTACCATTTCCATTAGTGTAACTCCAGTTAGCTTTGGGATCTCCATCCATTGGGCATCATTGGATTTTTCTTCATCAAGCAACACTGTCTTCTACTCGTCGGGCATCACTGTGACTTTTTCTTTTCCTTTACCAATGGTGTGCACTCCGTCGGTGTTGTCTGTCACTTAGTGAATACTTGAATTTTATGCATTGCTGAAAGCATAATCTTTATTCCATTGATTCTCTGAAGTCTTTGGCATTATGTACATGACCATACAGATGATATCAAGTTGACATCAATGACTATATAAGCCATTAACTGATTTAATTCCTTACATTATCTTCAACTTAACATTATCAAACATTCAATCAGTTATATGTCATCAATCTCTCCCTTTGGCATTGATGGCAACATACTATATTATCACACTATACTATTTCTAATACAATACGAAATACAATTGTTGAGATTCATCAAATTACCAAATACTTTGTTTTGATAACTGATAAAAATGTCTGACCGCCGGTAAGCTCTGTGTTAGCTTAGATTTGGTTCTTGCAATTTTCTTTGTATCTTCTTCTGATGTGTTGTGTCTTTCCCTTGTGTCAATATCTCTCTTGACTGTTCTTGTTCTTTGATGTCTCTATCTTTTGTCAGCAACTCTCCCTTTGTATATGATTCTTTTATACAAATTCTCTCCCTTTGAATATGATCTCTCTCTATTGGAGTAATCTAATAATGAATAATTTCTTGTGATAATATGGATACATTCTCTCCCTTTGACAACAATGCCAAACAAATATTTTACAAATATCTGACATTCATGTCAAACAATTTTATCCATAATATATTCCTTGAATTTCCCTTATCGATCAACAATACAACAATATTCTCTAATGCTCGGTTCTGATATATACCTTTCTGTATATAGATGTAGCTTTGAAGTTCATCTTTTTGCTTGCATCAACAAGAATGATATTCTAAAAATATATAGGCTGATGCAGCCTTCAGTCCTTTACTGACTGGTAGACAAGGGTTTGACCCCTAGTCTCTTTCTTAAGTACTCAAATGTATCCTTGGGAAGTGGCTTGGTGAAGATATCAGCCAATTGTTCTTTTGATTGCACATATTCAAGTATCACCTCCTTTTCTTAAACTTGTTCTCTTAAATAATGATACTTGATTACAATGTGTTTGGTCTTTGCATGCATGACTGGATTCTTGGAAATGTTTATTGCACTGGTGTTATCACAATAGATAATCACTGGTTCTAAGATCTTCATATGCATATCTTCCAGCAACTGTTTGATCCATGCAATATTTGAGCAATTTGCAACACCAACAACATATTCTGCTTCTGCAGTAGACTGAGAGATGCATTCTTGCTTTTTGCTAATCCATGTGACAAGTCTGTCACCCATAAAAAATGCTCCTCTAGTTGTTCTCTTCCGGTCATCAATATTTCTAGCCCAATCAACATCGGTAAACACTTTTAGTTCAAATTTGCCTTCTCTTCTATACCATAAGCCAAATTGCTTAGTATTCTTCATATATCTTACAATTCTTTTCACAGCAATCATATGTGATTCCCTGGGGTTAGCAGAAAATCTAGCAACAATTCCTACTACATGTGCAATATCTGGTCTAGTGTGTACAACATACATGAGTTTTCCTATCATTGATCTATACAAAGTCTAATTTACCTCTATTGTCTTGTCTTCCTTTGTTAATTTGCATCCAGTAGCCATTTATGTTCCAACTAGTTTGTAATCTTCCATCTTGTATATTTAAGGACCTCTTTGATGTATTTGGAATGTGTAATGAAAATACCTTCACTTTGTTGAATGATCTGTTGACCAAGAAAGAACTTGACCTCTCCAAACATAGACATCTCAAACTCTTTGCTCATCTCATCAGAAAATGATTTTCATAGCATATCATTGACTCCAAACATGATGTCATCAACAAATATTTCAGCAATCAAAGTGTTAGTATCAATATCTTCTTTCAAATAAAGATTACTGTTTTCACTAGTCCTTATGAATCCAATACTTATTAGATAGGAATGAATTCATTCATACTAGGCTCTAGGAGCTTTTTTTAATCCATACAAGGCTTTGTGAAGTCTACATACCATGTTCCTCTTGTCTGGATCTACAAACCCTTCTGGTTATTCAATGTATACCTCTTCTTCAAGTATTCCATTTAGGAATGCTGACTTGACATCCATTTGATATACTTTAAATCCTTTGTATGTAGCATAAGCAAGTAGTATTCTTACTCCTTCTAGCCTAGCAATGGGTGCAAAGGTTTCTCCATAGTCTATACCTTCCTCTTATCCATACCCCTTGCATACTAGTCTTGCTTTGTTCCTTGTGACTTCTCCATTCTCGTTCAGCTTATTCCTGAATATCCATTTTGTACCGATGAAATTCTTGTCATCTGGTCTTGGCACAAGTGACCTTTTTTGTTTTTTTCAATCTACTCAATCTCATCATTCATAGCACTTATCCATTCTTCATTATCTAGTGCAACATTAACAGACTTTGGCTCAAACTCACAAATCAAACAATTTGAGTTTAAAGACTTACTTCTTGTTCTTGTATCAGATTTCTTATCTCCTATGATCTGGTCCTCTGGATGGTTCCTTCTTACATATCTTGAAAGTACAGGTACAACTCTTTATGTATCAGCTTGTTCTTCATTACCTTGCACATTATCTTGATCATTATCCTGATCGTCGGTAACAACATTCTGACTGTCGGTTGCAACATTCTGTTGTTCTAGAATTAAGCAATGTTGCTCGGGTAGAGTTATGGGTTCTTCAAAATATACAAAATTATTGTAGTCTTCTAGTTTTTTTGTGCTTTCCAACTCATTCTTTTCTACAAATTCATCAATCTTCACATTTACACTTTCAACTATTTTGTTAGAAGGCTTGATTAGACATTTAAAAGCTTTTCTTTTGGTAGAATACCCCATAAAAATACCTTCATCACTTTTGGCATCAAGCTTTTCATTTCTATCATCCTTTAAGACATAACATTGACTACCAAACATTTTGAAGTAACTTACATTGGGTGTTTTACCATACCATAGCTCATAAGGAGTCTTATTTGTGTCCTTCAATTGTACTCTGTTAAGTGTATAAACAACAGTGCTGACAGCTTCCCTCCAGAAGATTTGGGTGATGTCCTTTTCTATCATCAGTGTTCTTGCACAATCAACTATTGATATGTTCCTTCCCTTAGCAATCCCATTTTGTTGTGGTGTCCTTGGTGCATAAACCTATCTTTTCATATCATGCTCATTACAGAAATTAGTGAATTCATCTGATATAAATTCTCCTCCTCTATCTGATCTTAAATATTTTAGATCCTTACCACTTTGTTTTTCTACCATAGCCTTATACCATTTAAACATCTTGAATGCTTCAGATTTTTCTTTTAGAAACATGATTGTCATTATTCTAGAGTAATCATCAACAAAGAGAATAAAGTATCTATCTCAATAATAACTCTTTGTCCTCATAGGTCCACATAAATCAGTATGGACTAATTCTAGAATATCATCAGATGTATGGGCTTTTCTTTTGAAACTAGACTTTGTCATTTTACCTTTTTGACAATTTTTGCATATGATGTTGTTTGGCTTTGTTATCGTCGGTAAGCCTCTTACACTTCTTTTTTTGCTTATTTTCATCATGTTGTCAAAATTCACATGACACAATCTTTTGTGCCATAACCATATGTCTTTTTTTCTAGTTATCAAGCAAGTGGGATTAGTATCATTCAAATAGAATAAGTTATCTTTAGTCTGTTCACCAGTACCAATTAGTTTTCCTAATTCATTGAATATCTTTGCCTTCTTATTTTCAAATGCTACTCTGTGACCTGAATTATTCAGCTGAGAAACACTCAATAGATTATAATTCAATCCTTTTACCCAATAAGCATTTTCACATTTAATCAGGTTATTCAACATTATAGTTCATTTAGCTTCAACTGGACAAGGTGTATCATTTCCCATCCTTACTGTACCACCATTAAAATATTCAAAAGTGTTAAACTTTTCTTTGTCACCGGTCATATGGTGAGTGTAGCCACTATCTATAATCTAGATATCATTCTTACTAACCTTAGATATCAGTGTAGTTTCTTCATACATTTCATCTTCATCTAAATCATTCTTCATAGCTACAAATACTATCTCGATGTCATCATAAGGTTCGGTGTCAGTATCTTCATCTTTGCAAGCAGCTAGGTAGCTATCCTTCTTGCCTTTATCCTTGTAGTCTCGGGTATCCTTTCTTTCTGATTTTTAGTAACCTCTGTAATCTTTGTTATCACCTCTGTCAGATCTATTCTCAAAAGATCTGTCATCACTTCTGTCATCTTTTCTTCTATTAGGACATTTTGCAGCAAAGTATCCAATCTCTTTACAATTAGAGCATACAAGTGGTAACTTTCCTTTGTATTTACCTCTGCCTCTTTGCATTCTTCTTTCCATGAGTGCTTCTATTTCATCTAGATATTCTTCTTCACTTTCACTTTCACTGTCCCTTCTAGATGAGCATCTATGATTGGATTTGCTTATTTTCATAGAAGACTTAAATGCAGACTCTAAACTTGGTAAGACACTATTGTCAAAGTTATTCATCTCAAATGAAATCAGTGTACCAATTAGGCTATCAAGAGTAACTGTATTGTTTTCTACTGCTCTCATTTATTGAATAGCAGAAGCTCTAATAGCATATACATGAAATAAGGTTCTTAAGTTTTTACTTACCACTGTCTCCTCTTCAGTTGTACCTCCAACACCTTGTATAGCATTGACTACTTTTATTCTTGTGCTATACTGTGTGATGTTTTCACCTTCTTTCATTATGAGATCATCAAACTTTCCTCTAAGGCTTTCTTCCTTGGCTCTCAAAACATTTTTATCACCTCCATGTATGAGCTTCAATTTGTCCCACATTTTCTTTGGAGTTTTGCAGTCCTTGACATCTTCAAATTTAGTATCGGAGAGTGAGGAAGAAAGCTCTATAACCATGCAGTTATGCTGATGCTTCTCTCTCAATTGATCTACTATTAATGGTCCTGTGGGAAACACATATTCAATATCTAAGTATTGAGTAACATCATTACCAATAACTGATAAGTGGAGTCTTATCCTGCTTTTCCATGAAGTAAAGTTGTCTTTGTTCAACTTGGGCACATCTCATCTGTTCATCTTGTGATCTTTGACTTAGGTCTTGAAACCTTCCTTCTAAGCACATGAGATCTGATACCAATTGTTAGTAATAACTAAGAGGGGGGGGGGGTGAATCAGTGGCCTCAAAAATTTATCCTTTAATCTTTAACCACCAATCAATACACCTCAGATTATTAAGTCCCTACAATATGCATGCCATAAAATACTTTTAATAATTAACTATCTATCGATTTACCTTGTCTATCCTTATTCTCCTTGATAACCGATAAGAAGTAAAACTATTTATCGATACTCAGTAAATATGCAGAGTATACCAATCAATCCAGAAATGCATATGTGAAATGTAAAACAATAAAGTAATAAACCATACACACATAACACATGGATTTTTAACGTGGAAACCCTGTAAAGGGAAAACCCATTGGGACCGGTACCCCAAATTCTCACTCTTCTAAAGTGAGCCCTGTTAGGAGCCGACCCTGTTAAAGGTTACAAACACACTGTTAAGTGCGACCTTGTTAGAGGATTTTATTCATAGAGGTTGTCACTTAGTATCTGGAATCTATTTTGCTACCATCCTTGAATCAGCCTCCTTCTTAGACTATCAATAGGCTTTAGGCAAATATTGCTACCATCCTTGAATCAAACTTCTTCTTAGGATGTCAATAGGCTTTATGCAATTTCAATGCTACTTTCATGAATCAACCTTTTTGGCAATCTGTTAGGATATACCTCAATTATAGAAGACGGTTAAGTCATGCTTTGTTAAGAGACTTGATGCTTCAATGGTTAAACTGAAACACAATGACCTATTTCTAATGCAACTTGAATTACAGATTTTCAGATCTATTTAAGTACAATACCTCTCTGATCAATGTATCAATTCAATTCTTTGTACTCCACACTTTCTACTCTGTGATGCTGTGCTTCACTATTCATCGGTGTCTGCAAAATTCTTTAGCTCTCCTTCAGCTTGATTGATCAGGACTGTATGAAGTTATCCTTCATCAGTTTCTCTTCAGCATCCTCTTTCTATTCACTCCCCTTCCATGTATTTGATTGCATGTGATTACAGAAATGAATTATGCTTGTCTCTTATATAGACATGATGTTCCTTAATTCTTGATTCTTGGCATGAAAAATAATCTAGCCAATCTAATTTATGGCTTTAACTCCTTATTTATCTCATAGTTATCTTCTTTCCAATTGTACAAATTTTATTTAAATCAATTACTTAACTTTGGTCAAATAAAACAAATAAAACAACCAGTTAAGTCTATCCTTAAGCTTTCCCAGCTAGATATTTTGTCATTTTCTTAACTCTCTATTCTGTCGGTCAACTCTACAATTAGTCATCAGTGACAACTGCTAGTTCCATCGGTGTAACTCCAGTTAGCTTCGGGATCTCCATCTGCCAGGCATCATTGGATTTTGCTTTGTCAGGAAACACTGTCTTCTACTCATCGAGCATCACTGTGACTTTTTCTTTTCCTTTACCGATGGTGTGCACTCTATCGGTGTTGTCTGTCACTTAGTGAATACTTAACTTTTAGGCATTTCTGAAAGCATAATCTTTGTTCCATTTATTCTTTAAAGTATTTGGCATTATGTACATGACTGTACAGATGATATCAAGTTGACATCAATGACAATATAAGCCATTAACTGATTTAATGCCTTACATTATCTTCAAATTAACATTATCAAACATTCAATCAGTTACATGTCATCATAACCATCATGATACAAATACATAGGGAACCTCATCCTGATCCTCTACCCATATCTCACATCTGATGTATGAGCACCACCACATTGTGTCAATATATTCAATTTGTTTGTACCAATACTCTAGCTTGCACAACCGAGGCTAGACAATAAATCCATGGTATGCATAAATGTAAGGTCGCTTTGCTGGATGATATATGCCTGCAATCAATATAGTAATTGGGAGATGCTCCCAAGCATAAATATAAAGAAGCACAGCTTCTACAAAGAGTGCTACATGATGACATGTAACTGATTGAATGTTTGAAGATGTTAAGTTGATCACCAAAATGCAGAAAGATAATGCAAGATATTAAATCAGTTAATGGATTGTATTGTCATTGATGTCAACTTCATATAATCTAATCGGTTATATTCAAAGTGTCAAAGACTTCAGAGAATCAAAGAGATAAATATTATGCTTTTAGTAATACATAAAAGATAAGTATTCGCTAGGTGATTTCAAACACCGATGGCTAGTGGAAACTGAAGGACGGAGAAAACCAAGAGAAAAGTCATAGTGATGCCTGAGAAAATAAATCAATGAGCAGAATCACAAGCATTACCAACGGCCATAATTACAGTGTTAACCAATGGAAAGACAAGCCCGAAGGGATAGACAACCCCGACAGAGAACTAAAGTATTGACCAAAGCTATCAAAGAGTTAAAACACTGAAGTTAACTGGAGTTCAGAAATGACAAAATACTTAGCTGGCAGAACTAAAGATAGAATTAACTAGTTGTTGACATTGTTTTAATCAACAAGTTAAAGCTAGAGATAAGTAAAATATTTAAAGTCATTTTATTCAGTTGGCAAGAATATTTCTACGAGATAAAACAAGAGTTATGCTTAAAACAAGATTGGCTAAGATTGCAGAACACACCAAGAACAAGAAAATCAAGAAGTGAGAAACGGTGATATCATGTCTAAAAAGAGAAAAATTAATTCATTATGAATTAATGGGGGTGAATGAAAAATAAGGATACTGAAGAGAAACTGATGAAGAAAAAATTCATACAATCCTGATGAATCAAGCTGAGGAAAGAGCTAAATATTTCTGTAGACACTGAGCAACAAAGAAGCAGAACATCACCGAGCAGAAAGAGGTGGAGAAAAGGTATTGAAAAGACATATTGATCAGAATGGTTTAATGATCTTACAATAGATCTAAAAATCTAAAAGTCTAAGTTGTATGTGTGAACATATCATTTACTGTTTCAGTTTAACCATTGATTCAGAAATTCTCTTAACTAAGTAGAACTTAACAATCCTTTCTATATTGAGATACATCCCAAGGAGTATCAAAAAGTTTGATCACGAAGATATCATGAGATGTCAGATACCATTTGAAAAACTACACTAGGTTTGGTCATAGAAGGTAGCATAGAGATGCCAGATATGAAGTGAAAAACTATTCTATTTAAATCCTCTAACAAGGTCACACCTAACAGTGTTTTTGTAACCTTTAACAGGGTTGCCTCTTCACCAAGCTCACTTCAGAAGAGTGAAATTTTTAGATTACCGGTCCCAAGTAGTTTTTCCCTTAACAGGGTTTCCACATTAAAAATACATGTGTCAATGTGTTTATGAGTCATTACTTTAGTATTTTGCATTACACATAACTAATCTGGATTGATCGGTACACACTAAGAAATTTTCTATTTTTCAGTAAATGAAAGACTGCTATTCGGTAAATATTAAGAATAAGGTTTAACAGTGAACTCCGAGCAGTAGTTATTTGATATGATTATTTGAAGGCATACATCTTGTAGGATTGAAGATAAATAGAGGCTTAATATTGTGGTACTAATTTTTTGGGTTGATTTAATGGAATATTTTTGAGGCCACTGATTCACCCCCCGCCTCTCAGTTATTCTAACAATTGGTATCAGAACTTGTGTGCTTAGAAAGGGAATGTTCTTGGAAGGGGAGTTTAATAGCTCAAGCAAAAGATCACAAGATGAACAAGTGAGATGTGCCCAAGTTGAATAAAAACAACTTTTCATCATGGAAAAGAAGAATAAGACTCCACATATCAGGTATTGGTAATGATGTTACTCAACACCTTGATACTAAATATGTGTTGCCTACAGGACCTCGCACTCTTGAGAAATTGAGAGAAAAGCATGAGCATAATTGCATGATGATAGAGCTTTCTTCCTCACTCTCTGATGCTGAGTTTGAAGATGTCAAAACCAACACCTTTACAAAGAAAATGTGGGATAAATTGAAGCTGGTACATGGAGGAGATGTTAATGTACTAAGAGCCAAGGTAGAAAGTATAAGAGAGAGGTTTGATGACCTAAGGATGAAAAAAGGAGAAAATATTACTCAGTATAGCTATAGAATCAAAGAGGTAGCCAATGTTAACCAAGGATTTGGAGGTGTACTTGAAGAAGAGACAGGGTTAAGTAAAATCATAAGAACCTTACTGCATGTATATGCTATTCAAGAAATAAGAGCAGTTGCAAACCATACAATTACTCTAGATAGTCTGATTGGTAGATTGATTTAATTTGAGATGAATAACTTTGATAATAGTTTCTGACCATCTATATAATCTGCATTCAAATCTTCTTTGAAAATAAGTAAGTCAAGTCATAGACACACTATTAGAAATGATAGTGAAAGTGATAATGAGGATCAAGGACTTGATGAGATTGAAGCACTAATGGAATGAAGATTGTAGAGAGGAAAAGGTAGATACAAAGGTAAATTACCACATGTATGTTTTAATTGTAAAGAGGTTGGACACTTTGTTGCAAGATTTCCTAAGTGAAGATAAGATGACAAAAGTAATGATAGAACATATTAAAATAAGTTTGACCAAGGTGATAACAAAGATTACCGAAGAAACTCACAATGTGAAAGAAGAGATACCTGAGACTACAAGGACAAAGGGAAGAAAGATTGTTACCTAGCTGAGATTAGAGATGATGATACTGACACCAAATTTGATAAATACCTTGAGATGGTATTTGTAGCCATGAAGGATGATTTAGACGACGAAGAAGAAAGGTATGTAGAAACTGCACTCATACTAAGGTTAGTAAGAATGATGTATGGATTGTAGATAGTGGCTGCACTCACCACATGATCGGTGATAAACAAAAGTTTGAAACTTTTGAATACTATAATGGTGGTTCAGTAAGAATGGGTAATGACACACCTTGTCCAGTTGAAGGTAAAGGAACCATAATGTTGAATAGCCTGATCAAATGTGAAAATAATTACTGGGTAATAGGACTGAATTATAATTTGCTGAGTGTTTCACAGCTGAACAATACAAGTCACCGAGTAGCATTTGAGAATAAGAAGGCAAAGATATTCAATGAATCAGGAAGGTTGATTGAAACTGGTGAGCAGACAAAAGGTAACCTTTTCTATCTTGATGACATTAACACCACTTGTTTGATGGCTAGAAATGAAGACATATGGTTGTGGCATAAGATATTGTGTCATGTGAATTTTGATAACAGGATAAAGATAAGAAATAAAATGAAAGTCAGCGGCTTACCGAGCATGTCAAAGCCCGAGCATATCATGTGCAAGAATTGTAAAAAAAGTAAGATGAAAAAGTCTAGTTTCAAGAGTAAATCCCATACATCTAATACAATTCTAGAATTAGTCCATACTGGTCTATGTGGACCCGTGAGGAAAAAGAGTTACTATGGAGATAGGTATTTCATTCTCTTTGTAGATGATTATTCTAGAATGATGATAGTTATGTTCTTAAAAGATAAATCAGAAGCATTCAAGATGTTTAAATGGTATAAGGCTATGGTAGAAAAGTAAAGTGATAAGAAATTGAAATGCTTAAGGTCAGATAGAGGAGGGGAATTTATTTCAAAGGAATTTACTAATTTCTATAATGAGCATGGAATTAAAAGACAAGGTTCTGTACTGAGAACACCACAACAAAATGGAATTACTGAAAGGAGAAATAGATCAATTGTTGACTGTGCAAGAACATTGATGATTGAGAAAAACATCACTCAAACTTTCTGGAGGGAACCTGTCAATACGGGTATCTACATATTGAACAAAGTACAAATGAAGAAGGACACAAAGAAGACACCCTATGAGCTTTGGTATGGTTACACACACAATGTAAGTTACTTCATAATCTTTGGTAGTCAATGTTATATTTTTAAAGATGATAAAAATGGAAAGCTTGACTCCAAAATTGATGAAGGTATCTTTCTAGGGTATTCCACCAAAAGAAAGATTTATAAATGTCTTAACAAGTCATCTAACAAAATCATTGAAAGTGTAAATGTAAGGATATATGATTTTGCAGAAAAGAATGATAAGAAAAGCAGAAAATAACTAGAGGACTACAATAGGTTTTTTTACACTGAAGAACCTGACACTCTACCCGAGCAATAGTGTATCACTCTCGAGAAATAGAACATTGCAGCTGAGCATTAGGTTGCAATTATCGATAATTAGGATAATACTCAAGATGATGTACCGAGTGATGGAGATTAGAATCAAGGTCAAGATGATAATCAGAATGATGGACAAAGAGTTGAACTGAAACTTACCAAGTATTCCAGAAGACATCATCCACAAAATCATATCATAGGAGACAAGAAGGATGGAATGAGGACAAGAAGTAAGTCACTAAACACTAGATGTTTACTGTGTGACTTTGAGCCTAAATTTGTTAATAATGCACTTGAAACTGAAGAATGGGTCAGTGCTATGAATGAAGAAATAGAAAAGATTGAGAAGAACAATACATGGACACTAGTACCAAGACTAGATGACAAGAATGTCATCAGTACCAAATGGATATTCAGAAAAAATTTGAATGAGAATGGAGAAGTCACAAGAAACAAAGAAAGATTAGTATGCAAGGGGTATGCACAAGAAGAAGGTATTGATTATGGTGAAACCTTTGCACCCATTGCTAGACTAGAAGGAGTTAGAATTCTTTTTTCTTATGCTGCATTCAAAGGATTCAAGGTATACCCGATGGATGTCAAATCAACATTCCTAAATAGAATACTGGAAGAAGAAGTATACATTGAACAACCAGAAGGGTTTTTTGATCCAGAAAAGAGAAACATGGTATGTAGACTACATAAAGCCTTGTATGGATTAAAAAAAGCACCGAGAGCCTGGTATGAAATACTTCACTCCTATCTCATTAGCATTGAATTTGTAAGAACAAGTGAAAATAGAAATTTGTACTTAAAAGAAGATACTGATGGTAATATTCTGATTGCTGAAATATTTGTTGATGATATCATTTTTGGGGGAAATGAAATGTTACGCAAATCCTTTGCTAATGAAATGAGAAAATAATTTTAAATGTCGATGTTTGGGGAGATCAAATTCTTTCTTGGTCTACATATTCTTCAACAGGATGCAAGCATATATATCACTCAGTCCAAATACATCAAGGAAGTGTTGAAGATAATCAAGATGGAAGATTCCAAACTAGTTGGAACACCTATGGCTACCAGATGTAAGCTGATAAAGGAAGATAAGTGAAATGAGGTAAATTAGACCTTGTATAGATCAATGATTGGAAAACTAATTTATGTTGTTCATACTAGATCAGATATTGCACATATAGTTGGAATAGTTGCAATATTCTCTGCTAATCCCAAAGAATCACATATGACTGTTGTCAAGAGAATTCTAAGATATCTAAAGAACACTAAGGAATATGGTTTATGGTATAAAAGAGAAGAAAACTTTGAGCTACAAGTCTATATAGGTGTTGATTTGGCTAGAAATATTGATGACCAAAATAGCACAATTGGATGAGCATTTTTCATGGGTTACAAACTTGTCACATGGATCAGCAAGAAGCAAGGATGCATCTCTCAGTCTACTGCAGAACCAGAATATGTGGCTGCTACTACAAATTTCTCTAATATTGCATGGATCAAATAGTTGCTGGAAGGTATGAATATGAAGATCCTTGAACTGGTGATTATCTATTAGGATAATACTAGTGCAATAAACATTTCTAAGAATCCAGTCATGCATGCTAAGACTAAGCATATTGCAATCAAGTATCACTATTTAAGAGAACAAGTGCAAGAAAAAGAGGTGATAATGGAATATGTTCAATCAAAGGAAAAATTAGCTGACATCTTTACCAAGCCATTATCAAAAGATACATTTGAGTACCTGAGACAGAGACTAGGGGTACAACCCTTGTCTATCAGTTAGTAAGCTAAATAGAAGGTTGTATCAGCTTATACACAAATCAGAAGATCATTCATGTTGATGCAAGCACCAAGAAGGATAGCAACATATACATCTATACACAGCAAGGTACAAATATACACTAAACACCAGAGACAATGCATTACTGATGGATAGGGAATTTCAAGGAGTATATTATAAAAAGGATGAAGATGATATGGAGAATTTGTTTGGCATTGTTGTCAAAGGGAGAGATGATTCTAATTATAAAAAGGGATAGATTATCTCATTGATCAAAAGAGATTATATCATTAACCATGGAGAGAAGTTCCTAATAATTCAAAAGGAAGAGTTAATAAATATCCATAGGGAGAGATTGATTACATATGAAATATCCATCTAAGGGAGAGAAGTATTATAAGAAAGAGAATACATACAAAGGGAGAGATTGTTGTCAAAGGAAAAAGAGATGATCAAGGAGAGGAACACTCACGATAGACCACATATCATGAATAGAGACAAAAGCTACTACATCTATCCAGTGAAGGGATTAAAGATTGAAGAACACACTCTGCAAGAAACAAATCTAAGCTATTTGAGCTTACCGAGAGCTAGACATTTGTAATAGTTACAATAGGAAAGTGTTATGCCCTACATCCTCGTCCCTACATTTTGTGTGCAAAATGTTGGGTCCGCCCTTTTTTCTTTTCTTTTTTTCTTTTGCTGATTTTGCTTGTGGTTCTTGCCTCGTCCTTCCCCTTTTGTTTTCTTTCTCCGGGGTTTTCTTCCCCACTGTCATGTTTTGTTTGGTTGGTTTCTTGTCTCCCGGACCACGGTCCCGGAGGTTGTTCTTTGTTGGGAGCCAGACTCTAGACTCTGGGATTCTTCGCCACGATGTTCTTAAGGTGATCATAGCGGGGAATCCTCAGGCCCGGGGTTTGGAGGTTTTTCTGTCTGGAGATTTCCGGAAGGAGGTGGATTGCCTTTTTACCACAGGTATAAATAAAAGTTATCTATCATTTTCACATTTACAGTGATTAAAACACTCACGAACTTAGAGAAATTTCAAAGTGATTTGCAGAGAGTTAACGATAACCAGTGCTAATACTTCCATCATTTATAGGCGATTGTGAGTGCTTCGTAGTGGCGGGTTGTGATTATTTGGTAGCCACAGCTATTGCAGGGCTTCTGCGGTGACTTCTTTCCTCCTCCTTTCAGCATTCTCAGGTTGGTGTCTCTTTTGCCGCTAGTTTTTTGTCTGTCTGGTGTGTTCCCTCTCCATTTTTGTTGTCTTTCAGTTTTGTTCATTTTCTCTTTCTGGTTTTGCCACCTGTTGGTGGGTCGGCCCTGCTAGAGGGTTGTTTTCCCTCTGTGCGGGTGTGGTTGGCTTGTAAATAATGTAGAAATTTGTATATATTTTGTGCTTTGCCTAGTTTCCCATAGATGTCATTCCGCGGTGTACATGTGTAAATTCTAGTGTATATTTGTTGTATATCCTTCTATTCCCCATGTATATATCCCTCAGCCCCTATGAATATCTTATGTATATCCTTCTAGGTAGCTTAGCAAGATGGTCAAGTTGCATGTGTCACTGGTTTTCCACCCATAAGTTCATTTCAGAGTAGAATACCACCTGTTTGAAACTTGGCTCTCGCCCGATTTCAAATAGGAAGTTTTTCTCTCTCCTCCGTAAAACCAGCCAAGCCCTCATTTATGTCCCATGTGCACATTTAAATCTATCTAAGTGGCCTTCACTTTTTGCATGTTCAGACAGTTGGCTCCGCCGTCATCGCCATAACTCCTATTTATTACATATACACATGGTGCCCATGTGGGCCTGACGGTTTGCCTTTTTGCACATCCTCACCAACAGTTACTTCTTCGGGCTCTGGGTCTCCTACCATCATCCATCCCGTGTCCTTACCAAACATGATAAACTTCCTATAAATGGACGTTCAGTCAATCTTAAGTTCATGTAATGCGTGTGCTTTTCAGGTTTTTTTTGAATGAAACTAACTTTTCAGGAAAAGCATGCATCACGGTGGTAAGATCTCTAGACCTTGGAGTATTTATTTGTTAATGCATTCTAACAGTCACTTTGCCTTGCAGGTTTCCAGAGTACACTTCCAAACATGTCTGAAGCATCTGCATCCTCACCACCTGGAAGTCCAGAGCTACCTTCCATGACGGCTACCAGAGTGGCTGTTAAATCCAAAACAGAAAGGGCCCTGGAGAAGTTGCCCCTAACCATGAAGTTTGTGCAGGACAGTGTTATCATGGGCTCAAAGATCGAGTCCAAGGTTAAACTCATTACCGACACCAGCATCGAGACATGGCCAGAAATGCAGGCCTTAGTGAAAATGATGTACATCCAGTGACAGGCTGGAGATTAGCTAGCCATCAATGTCGAGGACTCTGGGATTCTTAAGGCGGCTTGTTTCCCATGCTCTATACAATCTCTGGAGCTTATTTTGACAATGGCTGCCAATTACAACTCTTCTATTTAGGCTGTTATGCTCGCAGCCGTAGAACCCACCGGGTACCCTACTCCTCTGGTATCCCTCGACCCTGACACATTCTAGGCAGGTCTAGGGATCCCTCAATTTGACAAGCCTTCTATGGTTACAAGGGTAGATGCCTTGGCCAAATTCACGCAGCTGGAGGAGGCCACCCAGATATACATGAACGTTCACTGGCTCAAGGTTCTGAAGAGGGACCCTAAGAGGATGAAGATAGAAATTCCCAGGTCTGAGTTCAAAGAGAGCATTTAGATGGGAATGATAGCATTGGCCCGGGTCTTTGGGTAGCCCTCTGCCCAGAAATTCACCAAATGGATGTATTACTTCCTCCTTGGAATCTCCACCAAGGGAGGGTACTTTGACTGGGCAGCTATAATTTCAAACCACGTCAACTCCCAGCTCCTCCAACTGGCCAGGAAAAAGAAATTTTACATGACTTCTTATGTTTTCTGGGCCTTGGCACAATAGAGGCTCCATGCCCATGGGCTACTTACAGATGGCGTGCTTGGGATTGGCCCAGGAAAAAAGGCATCGTGGGACCATTTCCCATAGGTTCAATGGGAGGCCAGCTTCCCAAGTTTTTGCTGAGTAAATGATGTGTTCATTTACTATCACCTGCTCACACCCACCTGGGACACAGGATACCGCCTATCCATAAAGGTGATGAATTTGGTCCAGAGCTATGGACATTATTACATCCAATTCCAATAGCACACTTACATTAGGGTCACCGGCTTCTCCGGGAAACCCTACTTGTTGCCCAAACATTGTGGGGACAAGATCGTTCTCTTGGAATACTGCAGGCAGATGATGGAGTTGCATGCCTTCTTTGCCTTAAAGAAGGTAACTAATATTCCATTCCCAATCACTTGTGGAAACTATTCATGCAGTCTCACCGCCGCAAAAGAGGCGGATAATGAACTTAAAAGCTACAACCTCAAGGAGTTCTACTTAACACAGAAAAATTTTGATCCGCATGACAAGATTACAACGACACTTCCCCAGGCTTCAGAGCCCCACCACTACCATATGGTGGATTTCTGCGAAGATTGCCAGGATGACATGGAGGTGCAAAGTTGGCACTATGTCAGGATGACAATAGGCATGATGGAAAGGTTGAAGCTCCGGAGGTTCCCAGAGGACTTCCCAAATGTCAGCCCCATAATCGATCCCCAGTACAAAGCAAAGGGGATCTATACAATGGCCCTCCCACTGGTAAATTGGGATGCCCAGGAAGGGCCAAAAATTGAGGACTTCACCTGAGAGGTGGCCAAGCGAAGTCATGCATACTTTAAGAAAGTGTGCCCCAGAAGTGCCCGTCGGGCAGCCCAGCCAGTACCAAAATTAACTCCAGGGGCTGTGACTTCTTTGCAGAGAGTGGATAAAGGAAAAAGAATAGATACAACCCCTCCTGTGCAAGAAGTCCCCATAAAAGAACAAATAAAGTAGTCAGTGGCAGCCTCCCAACAAATGAGGGAGAAGTTAATCACACGGCTGGCCACTCCGGTACTCATGGCCGAGCCAATTCGTCCCCCTTCCTCCCCATCATTAGCAGCCTTAATGGTAAAGGCGACAGGGGTGGATCCAATAGAACAAGAAACACTAAGGGATGCGGGGCCACCCTTAGTTACCCAAAGAAAGAAGAGGCTTAACCAAAAGCCTAAGACAGAGCTGGGGTTGGGTACGTCCTAGACCCCACAAGTAGAGATCCTCTCTTCCAGTTCCCCAGAGCTGAAAAGAGAAACAGAGCCTGCTGAAGTTCCAGCTAGTCCTCCCTCACAGGGGGAATTTGATGATGTCTTTGCAACTAATGAGTTCGATAACCTGCAGGGGGACACCAGATAAACAGAGGCAGAAGTCCCAGCTGTGGAACAGGAAGCTGCGGAACAAGAGCCTACACAGGAGCATAAATAATAGATAGAGGAAAGGGAAGTGGAGTTGGAGATTTCCTCTGAGGCTCCAGAGATGCAGAATCCAGGGGTGGACCAACAAAGGTAGAATGAACAACCGACATCTGCTGGGGGAACCAGACCTACGGGAGTAACCATAATCCCAACTGCCACGTTCCAAGTGCCACTCCTGGGAGTGACCTTTGGGAAATTAATTACCACGGCCTAGACTTTGAATCTTAGCCCAGTACCTCCGCTATTGCCGAAGGATGTGCCAATGGAAGAAGAAGCCCCGACGGCATATGCCGAGCAACAAGAAGAGCAACACGAAGAGGAAATCCCCAAAGAAGCCAATAGAAGTCCAAACAAAGCAATAGATATAGAGGACAAGGCTGAGGAGATGGATGTTTCTGGGGAGGATATTACTGATAAAGAAAAAGACATAGGAAAAGGGATGGATGAGGCCCACACCACTGAGGAGGAGCAGCCGCAGGACACTGGGGAAGAAGCAAGAGAATAGAATCTGGCAAATAAGCCACCCCTACCGCCTTAGTGTTTAGTAGAGAGCAAGAAAAGAAAGGCTCCATCCACTCCTGGAACTCCTCTCTCCCTAGCCGAAATGATGGCTTAGGTCCAGGCCCCACCAAAGGCCAAGAAAGCCTGGACGGTTCATACTCTTCAAACCGAGTCAGGTGGAGAAACAATTGCCATTGTGGCAACACCTCGCCCAGGCGCCAATGAAGCAACCACAGAGCCTAGAGATTACAACATTGCAGAGGTATCGCTGGGAAAGAGGGGAAAATAGGGTGAGGTGGACCTGCTAAAGGAGGCAGCTAGGGCAGTGGAGGTCCGTTACGAAAAAGAGGCCCAAAAGCTAAAAATAGAAAAGGCATAAAATGCAAACCTTATGGGGTTGCTTACTGAGCTGGCCCGACCTATCAACACTGCCCTTCTGGAGGCTTCCACATCTAAAGATCCACTACCATAGAGCGACATAGACTCCCTGCAAACAATGAAGAAAAAGGCTCAGGCAGTCGACGAGTGGGTCGCTCTGCAAATAGGAAACACCCAGCGTTTCCTAGTATCCACCCTCCTAGAATTATATGTGGCCTGACATGTTCTACACTAGGCAGAGACTCTCATTGACCTATGGGAGGGTGATATTGAAAATTATCAAGCATGAAAGGTAGAGCTTGAAGAACTCCTCTCCTGGTTTCTGAATCCAGAATTCTGGAGGATGAATCATTTGATTTTGTGAAGACCCAACACTCCAGACTTAACCTCACATTGGAGGTAACCAAGCAACTAGTGGGAACTCTACAGGAGAAGGTCAATGCAGTAAAATATTCTTTCAATTTATACAAGTCTTTTGTAACAAAGACTTCTGGGGCTGACCCCCTCAGTACAGATATGTGCACACCAGAGGATTCAGTTTTGGGGAGTTTTGATGAAATGATGAAGTCCCAATATCAATCCCCAAAGGGAATAGATGGTGCTCAAATGACGAGATTAACTCATATGGTGCTTAGTGGCCACGATGTGGAAAAAATGGCTGATAAATTTAAGGAGAATGTTCCAGACTTGGGGGAACAAATTGAGGTGGCTAAGTACTGAAGGGAAAGCCTAAGGGATATCGATGAGGATGGCATCTCCCGCCTCCTCCAGGCTTTCAATGATAACAAACAACCATAAGTTTTCTCTAGGCACCTGAGAAAACCCAAACTTTTGGTATTCTTTATTCTTTTAGGAATGTAAGTTCCCGGATCCCGGAGTCTCAGATCTCAAATTTTGTATTCTTTTGAAGTGATCCATGTCCCTGTCCCCGAGGCCAACCGGTCACTTTTAGGGGTGGTTAATAAAGGCTATTAGAAGGTGGTTGGCTACATCAAGGGGGCGTCGACTCAGTAGTTGGTTTTCTGACAAGATGATCTTCTTGAGCCACCATTTCGACTCAGCAGTTGGTTTTCTGACAAGATGATCTTCTTGAGGCACCATTTCAGAGGAACACCTGGCACATTGGAGACAGGGCGCCACATTTTCCATTTATGAGGCATGTAGTGTCGATCCCCGGGGACCTACTTTCTTCTTTCTCCTTCCTGGCTCTCTTCTCAAGGCCGATTCTTCCACCGTATATTCTTGTCTCATTCTTCTGGCATGTCAGGCCTATTCCGTCTCAAGGTCTTTTTGTAGGGTGGCGTAGGTAGTACCGGCCCCCAGATATTGTATTTTATTGAAACATGATGTAAAATAGGGTTAGGGTTAGGGTTAGAAGAGAATGTGTATAAATAGCCAGACCAGCCCATTTCCAAGGGTTGGTGAAATTGATGATTTTTCTATCCACAGTAATAAAAAGGTGATTTTTCATTCTAGTTGCAGAGCTCAATGCTCCATTGTCCCATTTTCAATAGTTAGACGCTCCCCTAGAGCCACCATTGTATCATGCACCAGTGCTTGCTAGAAGAGACATTAATGAAGAAGGGAGAATTCTTTGCAATGATGTTGTTGGAATTCATGCTTTTGAGTTAATGGTATTTTATGTTTCATGTTCTTTATGTCTTCTACTCTGATATGTCAAATAGATTAACAACCCCTTTTCCCTCACTACTGATAAAATACTAGTTGATGGTTGTGTATTTCTTCGGTATTTAGTGCAGTATATTAGAGTATTATTGATGTCTTGAACATTTAAACATAATTATAGTTAGATGAAATACCTCTAACCCTACAGGATCTTTTTTCCATTTTTTTTGCTAAGTGTAGAATGCTAGGAGAAACCTCACCTCATTGAATCTCCGGAGAGAACAAGTTGAAGAAACCAGCTTTCCCCCTCGAGAATAGTCACTTCTCCCAACTGAGCCCCGCACCATCATGACCTGACACCCAGGTGCTTGAAGGCCTAGGGAATCTAACTTCCCTAGATAACCTTTGTAGGTAGAGA
Organism: Thuja plicata; assembly: GCA_018584345.1. Lineage (NCBI taxonomy): Eukaryota > Viridiplantae > Streptophyta > Pinopsida > Cupressales > Cupressaceae > Thuja > Thuja plicata. Next base: position 1,591,281 of record MU224169.1, on the reverse strand, counting down.
TGGCCAGTACCTCCAGTACCCGGTGACAACTTATGACTATTGGCGGACCCGGTCAACAAAACCCCATCAACAGAAACTGGCACTAGAAGGAGGGCACAAACTCATCCCCCTCTTGAGATTCTTATTTTACACCTCCTAAGGGTTCCCCGAGTCATAGTTTTAAGAGTCAAGCCTTTAGCAGGATTGGGTCTTTCTCCCTATTAAAATTTGAAAGAATCCTTAGGTCTGCCCTGAATCCTAGGAGGTTTGTCAAACTCGAGCCCACTACTCAAAAGAAATGGACCCTGAAAATCACACCAACCATTATTGTTGTGGGGTCTAGCCTACCTCAGAATACCCAAAATTCTCAGGCAAGCCTGGGAACCAGTCCTCAAACTACCCAAAATCTAGTTCCCCCAATGGCCACGTATTTTGGAAACACCAGGTCCCCAATGGGAACTTTTCCGGCGTAATCAACGACTTACCCTCGCACCCGGAGAAGATCTGCCCATGATATGAGCACTTAGGCTCACAGACAGCAGAAGAACATTTACAAGCATATAAGGATGCCATGAACTGACACCGGATCCAGCATGAAGATGTTGTGACCCATATATTTCCCTTGTCCTTGGGGCAAGGTGAGTTAAACTGGTACCTTAACCTTTTTGCCAACTCCATAAATTATTGGCAGGACATGGAGGATGCATTCCTAGCTGCCTTTCGCGTACATGTGGACCCATCCTGATCCCATAGCCAGTTCATCTCCATCAGGAAGGAACCCAATGAACCTCTTGCAACATTCAACCATCGGTTCTAGCGCGCCTTAAAGCGGTGCACGGGCCCTTTTATTCCATCCCCAGAAGTAACCATATAGACTTACCTTAACGTGATGGACCCCTTCGTTGCCACTCTCCTTTGGAGAACAACCACCATGGGTGACCGGGATACTTTGGAAAAGGTTTACAACCTAGCTTTAGAATTATCCTGTGGTCTCAACAAATCCCTGGGCGAGATTGGGCAGAGTACGCCCTTCAACATGATCCCCGACGGAACAACGTACGCCAGGGGGTATAACCCCAATCTAGAAATGGGTGCTCCCTCGATAGAAATGAATCCTCCACCACCCCTGATAGACCAATAGGCCCAGTATGTTTATCCAACATAGACCCAGACGGTACTAGGTCTTGAAACTTTCCCTTGGAATCAGCCGCAGCAGGCACAACAGTCTCAGGCACAACCGTCCGGAGTGCCCTTCTTTCAGTTGTCCACAACTAGAGGATTGCCACCCTTGACTCTGGCTAATACTGCTGCGTTCCCAGGAAACAAACAACAACAACCATCACATTGTGACGCCAACACTCAGCTGACCGCTAAGGTTGAATCCCTCTGGTGAATGTTGTCTACCTTGACTGTGGACATGGGTCAACTGAAGGCAGGGTCCTATGCACCCCAGAATCCAAATTCTCAGAGGGGATATATTTTCTCCGGCCAATGAAAAAAAAATGCCGGGGGGAGAAACTTCCACAATGGGCCTAGGCCCAATCAATAGTAATGGAATAGTAACACAAACATCGGAGGCCCACCTCCAAACCAATATGGTGCTGGGCCATCACACTTCACACGAGTCGCAGACTTCTAGCCCATGACTAATTGGTGTAGATTGCATGACACGGGTTCACACAATGAGGTAAATTATGCCACGTTACAAAAAGTCATCATGATCTCCCAGCTAGATAGACAATAGTCGCATGATACCACTCCTCCCAAGCCTCCTGTTCAAGAGCCAACCCACAGTGCCTTCACCTGTGAGGCCATCTTCTTCAGAACTTCCAGGGAAGATGAAGAGGAATCTGAATTGCAAGGATTCTTTAATGAATCTATCCTGCCCTTCGAGGCCAACGCCTTCACCAACCCATGGAATCCATACAATACTTGGAGTTAGGTTGGTAAAGGACCAACCTACATGCCCACACCTCCTATCAAAGACACCCCTTCTCCCTAGAATAACACGACTGACTGACCTGCTCCTCCAAAAGGTTCTAGCTCTAACCAAGCAAAAGACCTAGCCGAGGGAAATCACCAATTCTCGAGGGGAAGATTTGACATTACAAAGGCATTAGAACAAACCACCACCTCCATGACCTTGATGGAGGTCTTGCTAAACTATCCCGAATAGAAGAAGTCTCTTCTGAAGCTCTTGGGGAACCCAGAAGTCATCAGCCGCCCACCTAAGACTGTCTCGTTCGAAGATGCTAATGCGGCCGTCTTCCGGGGGAAAAATGAGGATCCCCCCTTCCTACTAGGCCTGAATATCCAAGGCAAAAATATACAAAATTTCTTAGTAGAATTTGGAGCTTTGGGTAACATCATGCCCTTATCCATTTGTCAAAAGCTCAGATTCCATCCCACCCCATCTAATGGTGCAGTGATCCAGCTAGATAAGATTGTCATAAAAATGGTAGGGGAATTGAAGGATATCTGGATACAGCTTATCCAGGACCCCAGGATAGCCAGCATAATCGATCTCAAAGTGGTGGACATCTCAGATACTTATGGGATGTTATTAAGTCAGAATTGGTCTAAATCCTTGAATGGATACTTTTCGACCGACATCACCCATTTATGGCTCCCCTAGGAAGGAGAATCAAATAAGATCTAGGTCGAAAGTGAGCCCCAGATGAAACAGGCCCTTACCGAGGTTGGGAGGGTCAGTGAGGTCTTCTTCTCTAAGACTTCCCTAGGGGTGTACCGACCCTTTGAAATCTTAACATTCAATTTCATCCCCGGAAAGGATCCCGTAGTGCTGCAAAGAACCCAGGACCTAGAAGAAAAGATGAGAGTTGAGATTGACTCTCAAGGTGCCACAACAACCCTTGCTACACTCCTATCTAGCAATTGGTGTCGAGTACACTATCAGAAACATTCAGAGCTCGAGTGTGGGCCCTGCCTTTCAGTCACTAACCAACACATCGATGCCTTCTAGAATAAAGAACATATAGCTGATTCCCTGGAGCCTAGTGTTCCTATGGGATGCACTCCTTTGGTGCTGTCTCCCCGGGAATCCCAAATCCAAATGCCTCCAAAGGTAAACTCTACCTTCATGCTAGTAGTTCAGGAGGGAGCCCCTCCTAAGTCTCCCCACAGCAATTTAAAGGCTACTCTCACTCCCCAGCCCCAGATTATCAACAATGACTTGTGGACCCTCAAGTTTGATGGGTCCCGATCCAAACAAGGATACGGGGCTGGGGTGGAATTAATCAACCCGCGAGGGAAGTTCTTCCTTGCATCCTATAGACTGTAGTTCAACTATACAAACAATGTCACAGAGTACGAGGCTTTGGTCCTTGGACTCTTATTTGCATTAAGGAAAGGTGTCACCCACCTCCGGGCTCTGGGCGATTCAGAGTTGATTGTCAAACAAGTTCGGAGTCAATACACATGCCATGACAAAAGACTGGCCGCATACCACAATTGGGCCTGGAGCCTTATTGAAGATTTTGATGCCTTTAGCATTGACCTCATTCCCCGGCGACGGAACTATGTCCTGGATTCCCTCACTATTTCCACCAGCACACTTGAGCCAATGGCCGGCTCGCGACTCCTGAGATTTTCAGTTGAGATGGTCCACACCCCATCCATTCCAGACAATGTCACCCACTTTCAAGTTTTTGAGGACGATCAGCATATCCTAGCCTTCATGGTGAATGTTGGCATCTTTGAAAACCAGATAGTGGAAGAACGAGACCATGATGATACTGGGCAGGGTGACAAAGATGATGGGATCATGGACTTGCCTACTAACACCATCTCGAAGGGGATGGTTGCACTAGAACGAATATTCGACTTAGACCCTCAGGCTTAGGAGAAGGTGTCATCTTCCTCTGAGGGAGGAAAGTTTGAAAAAGTAAACATCAGCCAACCCGGTGAAGGAAAGATGATCCACATTGGTACCTCCTGTTCCCCTGAGGAGAAGGAGAAGATTCTCATGGTTCTTTGAGAATACATCAATGTAATTGTATGGGGTTACAAAGATTTGAAAACATATGACACATCCATTATGACTCATACTATTCCCCTGAAACCTGATGCTAAGCCCTTTCGGCAAAAGAAAAGACCAGTCAACCCCCTGATCGAGCCTCTGATTCATCAAGAGGTAGAAAAATTATTGTCAGCCCTGATAATCTTCCCAATCTGGCACACTACATGGGTTACCAATCTAGTCCCTGTGAGAAAGAAGAACGGTGAGATCCGCCTTTGCATGGATTTCTAAAACTTGAATAAGGCCTCCAAGAAAGATAATCACCCTCTCCCTTCGTTGGATGAGGTGTTACAGATAGTGAATGGATCCCAGATGATGTCATTCTTGGATGGGTACTCTGGATATAACCAGGTCATGGTTAAGTATGAAGACAGGGAGAAAACAACGTTTAGCACCAAGTGGGGAACGTTTGCATACAGGAGAATACCCTTTGGTCTGATTAATGCAGGGACCACATTTCAAAAGGCCATGAAAATTGTGTTTGAGGGCCCTGTGAATCAGTGCATAATCATCTATATGGATGACTTGACCATCTTTTCCTAGGACAGGCGTGACCATTCCGCCCATCTCACTCAGATCTATGAGAGATGTCACCGGTATGGAATATCCCTCAACCCCAAGAAGTGCATATTCGGGGTCACCAAAGGGAATTTGCTTGGGCATATCATCTCTGAGAAGGGCATAGCCATCGACCCTAAGAGAGTCAAAGCATTGCTAAACTTACAAACGCCCGGCAGCAAGAAAGAGATGTGATCCTTCTTCGGAAAGATCAACTTCATCCGACAGTTCATCACTGGATTCACAAAAATAGTCAAGCCACTCAATGAGATGATGAAGAAGGATACCAAGATTGAGTGGAGTCCTGAAGCAAAGTGGGCATTCACCTAGATCAAACAGACAATAATGGAAGCACCTGTCCTGGCTAGTCTGGACTATTCCCTTCCGTTTTACATTTACTCCTTTGCTTCACCGCATTCTGTCGTGGCAATTTTGACTCAAAAGGTTGAAGGGGAAGAATGACCAATAGCTTTCATGAGCTCCCCCTTCAAGAGCACTGAAGTCTGATATTCATCACTAGAAAAACAAGCCTTCACTCTGGTTCGCACCATGAAGAAATTCTGGCATTATATTCTCCAGAGGAAGGTACATGCTATCATTCTGGACCAGGCCGTCAAGTCTCTACTGATGTAGAGCGAGTTGGGAAAAAGACGGGGGAATTGGATGGCCATCCTTTAGGAATATGACTTAGAAATGCAGCCCATGAAGATAGTCCAGGGCCAAGGACTGATTCGAGCGATGGGAGAAGAGACTCCCCGCATAAAATGTCAAACTTGCACAGTGGAGTCCATCACCCGAGACCCGTGGTATACCGATTTGGTATATTTGCTACTAAATAAAAAATGACCAGAGGGGTTACCTCCCAATAAGCGCCGTGCCCTATGGATGAAAAGTGCCCACTTCATGATCAAAAACTCTATGCTTTACCGTAGGAACTACGGAGTGTACCTCCGGTGCATCGACAGAGACTAGGCTGTAAAGGTGATTGATGAATTTTATGGGCAGTTTAGAACCGGGCATGGCTCAGCCGATGCCACTGCCCATCAGATCCTTCAGGCTGGATACTATTGGCCCTGTATATTCAAAGATATTTACACTCATGTTAGAAAATGCCACACTTACCAAACCGCAGCACATCGTGAGCGTAACCCAGATATGCCTTTGCAACCAGTCTTCGAGGCTAGGCCCTTCGCCCAATGGGCATTTGACTTCATTGGGGAAATCAACCCCAACTTGTCTGCCAACCACTGATACACTCTCATTGCTACTGATTACTGCACTCGGTGGTCTGAGGCTATACCTTGCAAGAATAACATGGCAGACGTAGTTATCAAATTTCTAGAAGAAAACATCGTCACAAGGTTTGGAATGCCCTTTGCTTTGGTATGTGACAATGGCCCAAAATTTTTTTTGGCACACTTACTCGAATGGACCTACAAACGAAGGATCATTTTGAATTTTTCCAGCAAATATTATCCCCAGGGGAACGACATTGCTAAATCAATGAATAAGAACCTACTTGAAGTGATCAAACACCTTCTAGAACAGAATCCCTGGGATTGGCATCAAAATTTGAAGTTCACCATTTGGGTGGATCGCATTCGCGTCAAGGCCACCTTGGGAACATCCCCGTTCCATCTCGTTTACGGCTAGAACCCTGTATTCCCGGTTAACTTACAGATCCTAATTTTACAATTTATGCAGGAATTTAGCAATAGGGACGACATCGTGGAGGTTCGGCTCTTAAATCTGGTGCGAATGGAAGAATAGTGAGATGCAGCTCTTGAACATTTTTTGCATCATCAAGCAGTGGTAAATGATGGTTTGACTGTAGGGCCCAATACAAGGCTTTTCAGATTTCAGATCTGGTCCTGTTGTGGGACAAGGCCCGGGAAAAGAAAGGAAAGCATACCAAGTTCCAACAGCTCTGGCTCGGACCATATCTAATCTCAGAAATCTGCGGGGAAAATACTTACCACCTTAACACCATGACTGGGGAACCTATCTCATTACTCGTCAATGGAAAATTTCTCAAACACTACTTTGAATAGGGTAAGTTTGTCCAAAATTGTATTTTATGTAAAGCCTTCCGCTTGTAAATATTTCTTTTGGGCGTCTCGCTACGAGGTACCGTGTCTTGTAAATAGCCTTGTCAGCTGCCCTCCGTGGCAGTCCTCTGTTGGTGGTTTTTTGTTTTCATTTCTGGTTTTCTTTTAGGGTCCCAGCATTTATTTCTATCTTATAAGAATTGGAATGCTTCGCATAAGCTCTGGTCTCTAGTACGATGTCTGTGGTATGGTGAACTTTAGAATCTATCTTTAGCATAGTGTAGTCGGCCCGGTCTCCGAGGTTGTTTCACAGGTTGTGGCACATTTTAAGCAATCTCCATTGGGTGTTATCTCTGAGGGTCTGGAAATCAGTGAACACAAAAGTATATATAAGGAACAAGTAATCGGACACGCTGAGGGTAGATCAGTTGTACTGGTTGGTTGACCTAGGTCTGAAACTTTAAGCATTTCTTTTCGGGTCTGGAGTTTTATCCCCTCTTTAAACATCTAAGTATAGGTGGACAGGTGAAGAAGTACCACCATTGAAATTAGCTAAGCTTAAGTTTAATGGTGAAAGAAGTACCGCCTTCCCACCTAGAAATAAACAAAATAATAAGAAAAGGGAAAGCGGGACGAAACTCTGGTCTCTGGGAGAAACAAGAAAATTGATGACTGGTTCAATGTAATTAGTGCCTCTTCTCTACTCCTCCTAGAGGTCATCGGCTTGATCTCCTTCCAAAGCACACACAACACCACTGATGAAGGGCTACGGACTGGATCCTGTGTGGTCAGATTCCCTCAGATATGTTTCTCGTCGCCTATCAGATGCTTCGAGATAAGGCTTGTTCTAGTTTTGTTAACTAGAGATTCTGTAGTTTTCAAATGCGCTAAGGCATTTGTCCCAGATAGTTTCCATTTGTTATGCCCTAGATCCCCGTCCCTACATTTTATGTACAAAATGTTGGGTCCCCCCTTTTTTCTTTTCTTTTTTTCTTTTGCTGCTTTTGCTTATGGTTCTTGCCTCGTCCTTCCCCTTTTGTTTTCTTTCTCCAGGGTTTTCTTCCATGCTGTCATGTTTTGTTTGGTTGATTTCTCATCTCCCGGACCCCTGCTCGGAGGTTGTTCTTTGTTGGGAGTCAAACTCTGGACTCTGGGATTCTTCGCCATGATGTTCTTAAGGTGATCGTCGCAGGGAATCCCCGGGCCTAGCGTCCAGAGGTTTGTCTATCCGAAGATTGCCGGAAGGAGGTGGATTGCCTTTTTACCATGGGTATAAATAGAAGTTATCTGTCATTTTCACATTTACCATGATTAAAACACTCACGCACTCAGAGTGATTTCAGAGCGATTTGCAGAGAGTTAACGATAACCAGTGCTAAATACTTCCATCATTTTCAGGCGATTGTGAGTGCTTCGTAGTGGCAGGTTGCGATCGTTTGAAAGCCATAGCTATTGCAGGGCTTCCGCAGTGAATTCTTTCCTCCTCCTTTCAGAATTCTTAGGTTTCTATCTCTTTTCCCTCTAGTTTTTCATCTGTCTAGTGTGTTCCCTCTCTATTTTTTTTGTCTTTTGGTTCTGTTCATTTTCTCTTTCTAGTTTTTCCGCCCGTTGGTGGGTCGGCCCTGCCAGAGGGTTGTCCGCCCTCTGTGCCAGTGTGGTTGGCTTGTAAATAATGTAGAAAGCTGTATATATTTTGTGCTTTGCCTGGTTTCCCACAGATGTCATTATGCAGTGTACATGTGTAAATTCTAGTGTATATTTGTTGTATATCCTTCTATTCCCCATGTATATATCCTTCGGCCCCTACGAATATCTTATGTATATCCTTCCAGGTATCTTAGGAAGATGGTTGAGTTGCCTGTGTCACTGGTTTTCCGCCCGTAAGTTCATTTCAGAGCAGAATACCACCTGTTTGAAACTTGGCTCTCAGCCGGTTTCAAATAGGCAGTTTTTCTCTCTCCTCCATAAAACTAGCCAGGCCCTCATTTATGTCCCATGTGCACATTTAAATCTATCCAAGTGGCCTTCACTTTTCACGTGTTTGGATAGTTGGCTCCACCGTCATCGCCATAACTCCTATTTATTACATATACACATGGCACCCACATGGGCCTGACAGTTTGCCTTTTTGCACATCCTCACCAACAGTTACTTCTCCGGGCTCCGGGTCTCCCACCATCATCCATCCCATGTCCTTACCAAATGCGATAAACTTTCTGGACCCGGATGTTCAATCAATCTTAAGTTCATGTAATGCATGTGCTTTTCGGGTTTTTTTTGAATGAAACTAACTTTTTAGGAAAAACAAGCATCACGGTGGTAAGATCTCCGGACCCCAGAGTATTTATTTGTTAATGCATTCTGACGGTCACTTTTCCTTGCAGGTTTCCAAAGTACACTTCCAAACATGTCTGAAGCATCTGCATCCTCACCACCTGAAAGTTTAGAGCTACCTTCCATGACGACTACTAGAGCGGTTGTTAAATCCAAAATAGAAAGGGCCCTAGAGAAGTTTCCCCTAGCCATGAAGTTTGTGCAGGATAGTGTTATCATGGGCTCAAAGATTGAGTCCAAAGTTAAACTCATTACCGACACCAGTGTTGGGACATGGCCAAAAATTCAGGCCTTAGTGAAAATGATGTACATCCAGCGACAGGCTGGAGATCAGCTAGCCATCAATGTCGGGGACTCTGAGATTCTTAAGGCGGCTTGTTTCCCGTGCTTTGTACAATCTCCAGAGCTTATTCTGACAATGGCTTCCAATTACAACTCTTCTATTCAGGCTGTTATGCTCGCAGCCGCAGTTGCCACTGGGTACCCTACTCCTCTGGTATCCCTTGACCCTGACATATTCCAGGCAGGTCTGGGGATCCCTCAATTTGACAAGCCTTCTGTGGTTACAAGGGCAGATGCCTTGGCCCAATTCACGTAGTTGGAGGAGGCCGCCCGAATGTACATGAACGTTCACTGGCTCAATGTTTCGAAGAGGGACCCTAAGAGGATGAAGATAGAAATTCTCAGGTCCGAGTTCAAAGAGAGCATTCAGATGGGAATGATAGCATTGGCCCGAGTCTTTGGGAAGCCCTCTACACAGGAATTCACCAAATGGATGTATTACTTCCTCCTCGACATCTCCACCAAGGGAGGGTACTTTGACTGGGCAGCTATAATTTCAAACCACGTCGACTCCCAGCTCCTCCAACTGGCCAGGAAAAAGAAATTTTACATGACTTCTTATGTTTTTTGGGCCCTGGTGTAGCAGAGGCCCCATGCCCATGCGCTACTTATAGACGACGTTCTCTAGATTGGCCTGGGACAAAAGGCACCGTGGGACCATTTCTCGCAGGTTCAATGGGAGGCCAGCTTCCCAAGTAAATGATGTGTTCATTTACTATCACCTGCTCACACCCACTCGGGACGCAGGATACCACCTATCCACAAAGGTGATGAATTTGGTCTAGAGCTATGGACATTATTACATCCAATTCCAACAGCACACTTACATTAGGGTCACCGGCTTCTTTGGAAAACCCTAATTGTTGCCCAAACACTGTGGGGACAAGATCGTTCTCTTGGAATACTGCAGGCAAATGATGGAGTTGCATGCCTTCTTTTCCTTAAAGAATGTAACCAATATTCTATTCCCAATCACTTGTGGGAACTATTCATGCAGTCTCACCACCGCAAAAGAGGCGGATAATGAACTTAAAAGCTACAACCTCAAGGAGTTCTACTTAACGTGGAAAAAATTTGATCTACATTGCAAGATTGCAGCGGCACTTCCCTGGGCTTCAAAGCCCCACCACTACCATATGAAGGATTTCTAGAAAGATTTTTAGGATGACATGGAGGGGCAAATCCGGTACTACGTCAGGATGACAACAGGCATGATGGAAAGGTTGAAGCTCCGGAGGTTCTTAGAGGACTTCTCAGATGCCAGCCCCATGATTGATCCCCAGTACAAAGCAAAGGGGATCGATACAATGACACTCCCACCGGTAAATTGGGATGCCCAGGAAGGGCCAACAATTGAGGACTTCACCTCAGAGGTGTTCGAGCGAAGTCATGCATACTACAAGAAAGTGTGCCTCGGAAGTTTCAGCCAAGCAGCCCAGCTAGTACCAAAATTAACTCCGAGGGCCGGGACTTCTTCGCAGAGAGTGGATAAAGGAAAAAGAATAGATACAACCCCTCTTGTGCAAGAAGTCCCCATAAAAGAACAAAGAAAGCAAGCAGTGGCAGCCTCCAAACAAATGAGGGAGAAGTTAATCACACGGCTGGCCACTCCGGTACTCATGGCTGGGCCAATTCATCCCCCTTCCTCTCCATCATTAGTAGCCTTAATGGTAAAGGCGACAGGGGTGGATTCTATAGAACAAGCAACACTAAGGGATGTGGGGCCACCCTTAGTTACCTGAAGAAAGAAGAGGCTTAACCAAAAGCCTAAGGTAGAGCTGGGGTTGGGTACGTCCCAGACCCCACAAGTAGAGATCTTCTCTTCCAGTTCCCTGGAGCCAGAAAGAGAAACAGAGCCTGCTGAAGTTTCAGCTAGTCCTCCCTCGCAAGGGGAATTTGATGATGTATTTGCAACCAACGAGTTTGGGAACCTATAGGGGGACACCAAACAAACAGAGGCAGAAGTCCTAGCTACGGAATAGGAAGCTGCGGAACAAGAGCCTGCACAGGAGTAGGAAGAATAGATAGAGGAAAGGGAAGCAGAGCTGGAGATTGCCTCCGAGGCTCTAGAGATGCAGAATCTGGGGGAGGACCAACAAAGGAAGAATGAACAAACAACATCTACTGGGGGAACTGGATCTATGAGAGTAACCATAACCCTAGCCGCCATGTTCCAAGTGCCACTCCCAGGAGTGACCTTTGGGCAAGTAATTACCACGGGAGATGCCGAGCAACAAGAAGAGCAACACAAAGAGGAAATCCCCAAAGAAGCCAACAAAAGTCCAGACAAAGCAATAGATAAAGAGGAAAAGGTTGAGGAGATGGATGTTGCTGGGGAGGATATTACTGATAAAGAAGAAGACATAGGAAAAGGGACGGATGAGGCCCACACCACTGAGGAGGAGCAGCCGCAAGACACCAGGGAAGAACCAAGAGAATAGACTCTAGCAAATAAGCCACCCCTACTATCTCAGTGGTTAGTAGAGAGAAAGAAAAAAAGGCTCTATCCACTCCTGGAACTCCTCTCTCCCTGGCTGAAATGATGGCTCAGGTCCAGGCCCCACCAAAGGCCAAGAAAGCCCAGACGGTTCATACTCTTCGAACCGGGCCGAGCAGAGAAATAGTTTCCATTGTGGTGACACCTCCCCCAAGCACCGATGAAGCAACCATAGAGCCTAGATATTACAATGTTGCAGAGGTATCACTGGGGAAGAGGGGAAAATAGGGCGAGGTGGACCTGATGAAGGAGGCAGCTAGGGCAGTGGAGGCCCGTTACGAAAAAGAGGCCCAAAGGCTCAAAATAGAAAAGGCAAAAAATGCAAACCTTATGGGGTTTCTTACTAAGCTGGCCTGACCTATCAACGCCCCCCCTCCAGAGGCTTCCACATCTAAAGATCCTCTACCGCAGATCAACATAGACTCCTTGCGAACAATGAAGAAAAAGGCTCAGGCAGTCGATGAGTGGGTCGCTATGCAAATAGGAAACACCTGGCGTTTCTTGGTATCCACCCTCCCAGACTTATATGTGGCCCGACATGTTCTACACTAGGCAGAGACTCATTGACCTATGGGAGGGTGATATTGAAAATTATCAAGCATGGAAGGTAGAGCTTGAAGAACTCCTCAGCCTAGGAGAGGAAATGGTTTCTGAATTTGGAATTCTGGAGGATGAATCATTTGATTTTGTGAAGACCCAATACTGCAGACTTGACTTCACATTGGAGGTAACCAAGCAATTGGTGGGGACTCTACAAGAGAAGGTCAATACAGTAAAATATTCTTTCAATTTATACAAGTCTTTTGTAACAAAGACTTCCGGGGCTGACCCCCTTAGTACAGATATGTGCATGCCAGAGGATTCAGTTTTGGGGAGTCTTGATGAAATGATGAAGTCTCGATATCAATCCCTAAAGGGAATAGATGGTGCTCAAATGATGAGATTAACTCGTATGGTGCTTAGTGGCCACGATGCGGCAAAAATGGCCGATGAATTTAAGGAGAATGTTCTAGACTTGGGGGAACAAATTGAGGTGGCTAAGTACCGAAGGGCAGGCTTGGGGGATATCGATGAAGATGGCATCTCCCGCCTCCTCCAGGCTTTCAATGATAACAAACAACCATAAGTTTTCTCTGAGCACTTGACAAAACCCAAACTTTTGGTATTCTTTATTCTTGTGGGAACATAAGTTCCCGGATCCTAGAGTCTCAGATCTCAAATTTTGTATTCTTTCAAAGTGATCCGTGTCCCGGTCCCTGAGGCCAACCGGTCACTTTCAAGGGCGGTTAATAAAGGCTGTCAAAAGGTGGTTGGCTACATCAAGGGGGGTGTCAACTCAGCAGTTGGTTTTCTGACAAGATGATCTTCTTGAGGCGCTATTTCAGAGGAACACCTGGCACATTAGAGACAGGGCACCAAATTTCCCATTTATGAGGCATGTAGCCTCGATCCCTAGGGACCTACTTTCTTTCTTCTCCTTCTTGGCTCTCTTCTCGAGGCTGATTCTTCCACCATATATTCTTGTCTCATTCTTCTGGCATGTCAGGCCTATTCCATCTCAAGGTCTTTTTCTAGGGTGGCATAGGTAGTACCGGCCCCTAGATATTGTATTTTATTGAAACATGATGTAAAATAGGGTTAGGGTTAGGGTTAGAAGAGAATGTGTATAAATAGCCAGACCATCCCATTTCCAAGGGTCAGCGAAATTGATGATTTTGCTATCCACAGTAATAGAAAGGTGATTTTTCATTCTAGTTACAGAGCTCAATGCTCCATTGTCCCATTTTCAATAGTTAGACGCTCCCCTGGAGCCACTATTGTATCATGCACTAGTGCTTGCTGGAAGAGACATTAATGAAGAAGGGAGAATTCTTTGCAATGATGTTGTTGGCATTCATGCTTTTGATTTAATGGTATTTTATGTTTCATGTTATTTATGTCTTCTACTCTGATATGTCAAATAGATTAACGACCCCTTTTCCCTCGCTACTGATAAAATACTAGCTGATGGTTGTGTATTTCTTCGGTATTTAGTGTAGTATATTAGAGTATTATTGATGTCTTGAACATTTAAACATAACTATAGTTAGATGAAATACCTCTAACCCTGCAGGATCTTTTTTTCTATTTTTTTTGCTAAGTGTAGAATGCTAGGAGAAACGTCACCTCATTTAATCTCCGGAGAGAACGAGTTGAAGAAACCAGCTATCCCCCTTGAGAACAGTCACTTCTCCCAACCGAACCTTACACTATCGTGACCCGACACCGAGGTGCTTGAAGGCCTGGGGAATCTAATTTCCCTGGATAACCTTTGCAGGCGGAGTTGGCTGGTACCTCCGGTACCCGGTGACAACTTATGACTGTTGGTAGACCCGGTCAACAAAACCCCGTCAATAGAAAGATTTATGAAACTGTTATATTTCATATTGTATTATTAATAATATAGTATGATAATGTAGTGTGTTGCCATCAATGCCAAAGGGAGAGATTGGTGACATGTAACTAATTGAATGTTTGAAGATGTTAAGTTGATCACCAAAATGCAGAAAGATAATGCAAGACATTAAATTAGTTAATGGATTGTATTGTCATTGATGCAAACCTGATATAATCTAATCAGTTATATTCAAAGTTTCAAAGACTTTGGAGAATCAGAGAGATAAAGATTATGCTTTCAGTAATGCATAAAAGACAAGAATTCACTAGGTGACTTCAAACACCGACGTCTAGTGGAAACCGAAGGACAGAGAAAACTGAGAGAAAAGTCACAGTGATACTCAAGCAAAGAAACTACCGAGCATTACTGATGAGAAGAATCACAAGCATTACCGACGACCAGAATTACAGTGTTAACCAATGGACAGACAAGCCTGAAGGATAAACAACCCCGAAGGATAGACAACACCGATGGACAAGCCTGAGGAGAACTGAAGTATTGACCAAAGCTATCAAAGAGTTAAAATACAGAAGTTAACTGGAGTTCAAAAATGAAAAAATAATTAGCTGGCAGAGCTAAAGATAGACTTAACTAGTTGTTGACATTGTTTTAATTGATAAGTTAAAGCCAGAGATAAGTAAAATATTTAAAGTTATTTTATCCAGTTGGAAAGAAGATTTCTATGAGATAAAACATGAGTTATGATTTAAATCAAGATTGGCTAAGATTGTAGATCACGCCAAGAACAAGAAAATCAAGAAGTGAGAAATGGTGATATCATGTCTATAAAGAGACAACTTAATTCATTATGAATTAAGGGGAGTGAATGAAAAAGAAGGATGCTGAAGAGAAACTGATGAAGAACAATTTCATATAGTCTTGATCAATCAAACTAAGGAAAGAGCTAAATATTTTTGCACACACCGAGAAAAAGAGAAGTACATCATCACTGAGCAGAAAGAAGTGGAGAAAAGGTATTGAAAAGACATATTGATCAGAATAGTTTAATGAGCTTACCATAGATCTAAAAATCTGCAAGTCTAAGTTGTATGTGTGAATAGATCATTTACTATTTCAGTTTAACCATTGATTCATAAAGTCTCTTAACCAAGCAGGACTCAACAATCCTTTCTATTTTGAGATACATCCCAAGGAGTATCAAAAATTTTGATCATAAAGATAGCATGAGATGCCAGATACCATTTGACAAACTACACTGGGTTTGGTCATAGAAGGTAGCATAGAGATGCCCAATATCAAGTGACAAACTATTCTATTTAAATCCTCTAACAAGGTCACACCTAACAATGTATTTGTAACCTTTAACAGGGTTGGCTCTTCCCCAAGCTCACTTCAAAAGAGTGAAAATTTTGGGTTACCGGTCCCAAGTGGGTTTTTCCCTTAATAGGGTTTCTATGTTAAAAATCCATGTGTCAATGTGTTTATGATTCATTACTTTAGTGTTTCGCATTACACACAACTAATCTAGATTGATTGATATACACTAAGAAATGTACTATTTTTTTGTAAATGAAAGATTGTTATTCGGTAAACATTAAGAATAAGTTTTAACAATGAACTCTGAGAAGTAGTTATTTGATATGATTATTTGAAGACATACATCTTGTAGGACTGAAAATAACTAGAGGCTTAATATTGTGATACTAAGTTTTTGGGTTGATTTATTGGAATATTTTTGAGGCCATTGATTCACCCCCCCTCTTAGTTATTCTAACACTACACCCTATTGGTAGAACACCTGGTGAAGCTCATCATACAAGTGGGCTAAGATATAGGAACCCCATGCAAATCTATGAGGATGAGCCATTGTATCCTCTAGAACCTATCCCCAATCAATAGAAGACCTGTTAGCTCTCATATACGACATAATGAATCTACCAATGGAAGCTTCTAAAATTAAAGGGAGTGGGTGTATCTCTGTCACATAGTCCTCCATTTAATGGTCTCATCGCCAACAATGTCATCCTATAACACTCATCAACATGACTCACCATCAAATACTTGATCATAATACACAAGCTCTCCCATGAATGGAATCCATATAATCTAATATACATCCTTAGAGTGATAATCATCTCACCCATCGGTAAATCAAGGTGTTATGATCAGAGTGCCACTTCTCTGCTATTATTGTAAATAAGCCCATGTTCACACAGAACTGGGGCATATCAAGAAAAAATAAGAGGCCACATGGACCAATCACCTATCTCTCATCTCTGGTCAAATCAGAAATAATCCTAAAAGGCTCAAGATATTGACCTCTCATATTCAGTTTTCGGAAGGAAACCTATTTTAAAGTCAAACACATCATTCAGTCAATCACTAAATTTGATCATCAAGCGTCAATTAAATCATCATCTTATCATCTATCTTCTCAAGTGAGATTTGTAACAATCTCATTGAGCGCATCAAATTTCATTCCTCTAGATCTCGAGGATGAAAAATTATCAAAATCAATCTATCTTATCGAATTAAAACCAAAACAACATCAACTAAATGATTAAATTAACATCAAACAAATTGTCTCAATAAATCATCAAATGTCATCATCAAAATCCAAACATCATCAAATTCAAGAGATCAAACATCTAAAAATATATATAACTTTTTATCAAGAAAATTAGAGCAAACCATCCAGGTTTAAAACTGATGTTATACATTACAAAAGCAGTGCCAAATTAAAAGAGATGAAACATTTAGCAAAAGTGACACAACACAAAAAAAGCAACAAAACAATTTAAAAGTGATGAGACAATTAGCAAAAGTGACATTTTATTAATCAAAAACACATTCATTTTAAAACTGACACACAATTGGAAGCAAAATGAAATCAATCAGAAGCAATGTAAAACCAAACCTACAAACCCTAGAAAAAATGATGAAATAGGTTTGAAAAATGATGCGCAAATTATCACTAGTGACACAAAAGGGGTAAAAGTGACAAAACAAAAAACGCGGGGATTTTCAAGTTAAAAATGACATGAATTTAATTAAAAACAATAAAATACCAAGCAAGGATTGAAAACATACTAGAGGCTCGTAGTCTATAGGTCTCTGGTACCACCTAGCCTTCTCAAATCTATGCTCATGAAGCGGAACCACCATTTTGTCTCAAAGGGCAAAAAGCTCTCAAAGTGAAAATCCAAAAGTGAGAATGTAAAAATGAGTGGTGAAAATGACCTTTTCACCCTATTATTTCATTTTTACCCTGGTTGAGGGTAATTTTAACTTAAACATTAATATTCAAGGCCAATTAATTTAAATTTTCACTGGGGCATATTTCAAACCAAATTTTATCAGGAAATCAATCGAATCACAAAATCATTAAAAATATCAAAAAATCGTTTAAAAAAACATAAAAATCATAAAATTGGAAAAATCATCTAAACATCATGAAATAATTTTGATTCATTTCCCGAGGGGCCATATCATCATCGTAAATATGTTTTTTGAAATTGGGGCACTTTTTAAAAATCAAGGGCATTCAACATTAGAATTTTCAAATTGGGCATCAAAATCAATCAAATTTCAAATCAGGGATTCATATCTAAGTTTCAATATTAATCAATTGGGACAACATTAAATCATCATCGAAATTGGAAGTAGACATCAAATTATTCTTTGAACCAACATGCTTCACACATTGATTCAAAGAGGGGCAAATGTATACACCTAAAAATAGTCAATAGAAAACACTAATCAAATTCAATCCATTTGGATGAATTAAATCAAAATTAATTAACTATGTAATTAAATAAACCATTTGATTATATAGTTCATTAATTAATTAATACTAACTCATTCAAATATCAAACATGGCTAATTTCATTAATTCATTTGATTTAATTCCTCCTAAATTGTCTCACCTACAACTACATGACAAAAATCAAATTGACCAATGGGAGACAAGGAACAAGTGCACATGGATCACTAATAGGTTTTTCTATCTTGACCATTCATTATTGAAAGGGAATATTGACCATTCAAATGGGACACATCATCAACCCATAACCCCAATAATACCTTAAATAGGGTTAATTAAAATCAACCCCTACACCTTGAGAAATCCTATAAATAGGATGCATATTTAGAGTCAAAGGACCCATCTTCATTTAGCAAGTACATCATGCTAGTTTACATGTCCACTCTCATTTAGTAATTGCATAATGCTAGTTTAGTTTCATCATTTTGAGAAAGATCATAATGGAGAAATGACTTTCCATCATAGTAGTTTGATCATTTAAAGCAGAACTTGAATCTTATATTATATCATAATCGTGTTTTCTAGGTTGTCACTTGAGGATTGAATTTGCAACTTGGAGCATAATTCAAGTCCTTAGAACTAGAGAGCCATATAATGCTCATGATCTTTCATTTCATTATTTTAGCTAGTTTATCTTGTTGATTTGAAATCTCATACTAATGTTGTATGTAGTATTCAAATTATACACACTAAGTATATTAGGTTTTAAAAGATATTTTATATATTAAAAAATAATATTTAATATTAAAATATTGATTAGCTAGAATATCATTTTTAAATTAAATTGTTAGAAAAATATAAAATAATGATAAAATTAAAGACATATATCTTGCCTATATAAATCTACCTTCTTTGGTTTCATTTGGGAGCTTACTCCATCAATTCTTATTTGGACTATTTGGCTAGAAAGAAAAAAAACTATATCTTTAAAAAAAATCTTCTATTCCCCAAGTTATTTCCTTTACTGAGAAGTGTATTTTCGAGGTGGTTATGAGTTTTGTCTATAGGAATGTTGATAATTTGAATACTTCTACATTCTAGGATAATGAAATTCTTACAAATTGGAGCTTGAACAAATGTATACCTGTTTAAGGCTTTATTTCTTCTCCTCATAAAGAGAAGAGAAGAGATGTTACATTTATTCCTCCCCCTCCTAAAAATAGAAAATCAAGTATGATGGGGCATCACGTGAAAACCTTGACAAATCTAGAATAGGTGTTGTGTCCCATGATTCTAATGGAAAATTTCTTAAGTTTGCTTGTAAAAAGGTTAGCGATGTCACTAATAATAAAATTGAGCTCAATGCCTTAAGTATGGGTTTGGATCTCTTTTTTGAATTGGAGATGAAAGACATAATTATTAAAGGTGATTCCATGTTAACTTTCAATTCTTTGTCTAATTGTACTATCATATTTGGCAATTGAAATAATTGTTTGATAAAGTTTTGACCCAGCTGCAATATTTTTGTTATTATGAATTCTCCCACTATTGTCGAGAAGATACTACTCAAAGTTTTTTTTTTTTGCAAATAAGGCTATAGATGCTAATGTGGCTACTAAAGCTATGATAGATAAAGATTGTCCCATGATCCAACTATAAAGGTTAAATTTGTATCAATTTTTTTGTATTGAAATAATGTTAAAAGAATACAAATAAAGAGGCAGCAAAAAGTTGTGATAGATAACACAATCTAACCAACAACCTTAAAAGTCATAGCACACTTAAAAGCCACAACATACATAGCTTTACTACAAATTACCAAACATATGAGAACTACATGTCTTTATAGGGAAACAACTTACAATATAGAAACACACAAAGTTACAAATTACAAGACAACAAGAGATAAAAAAGACAAGACAACAATGTTTTTTAATAAATTTACATCTCAAATAAACATGGAAGTGAACCAGCATCATTGACCGTGTTTCCCACTCCATTCCAAGTAGTAGTAATTGTTATGAGTAGTCCATAATGTCATCAATGTTGAAAGAACACCTTTAAACTTTGTGTCATGATCACTTTCCTTTTGATGAGAAAATTTCTTAACCTATAGGATTATTTGTTGTATTTGAAAACCATTCTTTAAATTTTTCTCAGCCTCAACTTGTAGTTGAAAAAAAGTGAATTCGGACAATAAAAAATGTCCGAGTAAAGTCCAAGACATGCAAATTTCTGGAAAGCATCATTATGCTTATTAAAAATAGCTTTACACCTATATCACCATATGTGAGACAAAATGACATGTCTGACTCCTTTAGAAATGATATTAGCATGTAACTCAACTCAATGAAGGGCTTCCTTCCAATTTAGTTCATGTTAAAAAATAGTTGGTAAATCATTAAAAACTAAAAACCATTATTTCTTAACAAACTGACATCCCTCAAAAATATGTCTTATGTTTTCTGGTCTTTGACAGAATGGACAATTAAGTGGTTGGACCATCATACATTTTAGTATGTCTGCTATGGGAAGTTTGCAATGTAAAATCTTCCAAGCAATTAATTATATATCTGAGTTGGCTTTCGATTTCCTTTTTTGAGCAGATAGCATTGACCGAAAATTTTCATTAAACTTGCAATTACATTTGGAATTCAATCAAGAATTTAAGGATAGATTGGGAAGTAATTGCAAGTAGACCTTTTTTAAAGGAAATTATAGTAAAGGATAAGACAACAACCATAACCAGTCTTTATAGAAGTTGCAATGAATAGGAGTGCATAGTTTCATACTCATTTCAGGTGGTACTAATGATTGAATACAAATAAAAAATGATTTGTGCTTATTAGTTAGATTGAACTGATATTTAATAGATTTTTATGACAACCAACTCATAGTGTGAAAATTCTTAAGATATCCAACCTTATGGACTCCCTTTCTGAAAATGGCATAAGATTGTTTTGGAAAGCTTAAATCAATGGTTTGATCATGATAGAGAATATGTTTATTCCACCAAATAGAATATGAGGAAAAAATAAATACATGTTGGAGTTAGTTTTCCCTTCATTTTACAAGATAACAATTATGTTTTCAAGCCTTCCATATAGGTTGAAGAGAAGGAGAGTCTTTAATTGAGAAAAAATAAGGATGAAGAATCTTTTAAAGGCATCCTACGTGCTACCATTTTCATTTGGTCATGGAAAGTTTAATGTTCTTCTGTATAGGAATATTCCATGGCTCATCCCCATGGACAACTCTAATATTCCATTTGGTGGCCAAACAAAACCCTTGCATTCTTGGGTCTATAAGTCCCAAACCACCCTTACATTTGGGCTGAAATACATTGATTCCATGAAGTAGATATGAATCCTATTACTATTTTGTTTGGGCCAAATAAATTGAAGGATAAGTTTTATTAAATCTCCATACCCTTATTTTGAAAGCATCCAAAATGAGAAGCAATACACATGTGTAGCAAGAAATATTTTATTGACAACTTGTATTTTTATAGCTAAAGATAGGAATTTTTATCCCTAGTTGAAAAGCTTACTTCTAATTCTATTAAGGTACCAATTCTACACGTCTTTGAGTGACACCCAGATTCCAAAAGGTATACCAATATATCTCATGATTTCACCGTGTCTAATTTGTTTCCAACCTTGAGGTATCCAATGAGGAATATGACCATGTTGAACCATCAAAAAATATATTTTCTCATGTGCAAGTTTCAAACCTGAAACAATGTAGTGTAACTCCAATAGGTCAATCAAATTGGAAATACTTTTCTTAGAATTTGTTAGAAATATTAGGTTATCATCAACATAATGATAATTGGTAACAACTGTATTATCAAGAATAGATATTCCTGAGAGAAGTTGCATATTATTAGCACTTTGGAGTAAATATTCTAGAGCATCGACTATAAGGACATATAGATATGGGGCTAAGGGGCAACCCTTCTGAATAGATCTTTGTAAGGGAAATGGGTCTTTCATAACATTGTTGATTATAATTTGAGCATTAGCATCTAGAAAGAGCGTTTGAACACGATCTCTAAGTTTAGGGTCAAAACCAAGCCATTGAAGCATTTTAAGGATAAAGTTCCAACGGATTCTAGCATAAGCTTTACCAAAATCAAGCTTGATCAAAATGATATTTTGACCTATTTGTTGCACATGTATTCATAGGTTTCCCATGATAACATGAGATTATCAAGAATAAATTTTCTAGCAATGAAACCAATTAGTTCAACTCTAACAATTCCTTGTACCACTAGTTTGATTCTAATGACCAAATCTTTTTCTATAATTTTATAGGAAGTATTGAGGAACATTATTGGATGACATCCAAAAAAAAAGTCTTCATGTTTATCTTTAGGTAGAAGCTCGATTATACAACCATTAATGATGGGACTGAATGATCCATTTTTAAAATCCTCCAGATATAAACAATAAAAATTATCCTTAATGTGTTGCCACATAGCTTGATATAATTCCATGGGAAGGCCATCACTATTGGGACTTTAATAAGGGGCCATAGAGAAAAGGGTCTTTTCCAACTCTTCCAATGACAAGATTCTATCTAAATATTGACAATAATCTAAGTCTAATATGTTAGGAATATAATTTTGACCATATCTTCAAGGGCTTGTTGAATATCTTTCCATTGATCATCTTTAAAAATATTTTCATAAAAGAATATGAAGATATTGCATATATCAGAGGGTAGTCATAAGGATGTCAAGTTTATCCCTTATTTCTCCAATTATTTCTTTTTTATATTTATAATTAAGATGAGGAAAAAAATACTTAGTAGCTTCATTTCCTTCTTTAATCCAATGAAGTCTAGCTTTGACATTAGTCCCTTGTCCTTTATAATTATCAATTTTTTACAATTGGGCTTCTGTAGAAGCAATAGAAATTTGAATGCTAATGTTTCAAGGATAAGCATTAAGAAGTTTTCTATCTCGAACAAGTCTTCCCTGAAGGGATTTTTCCTTACACTTACGTTGCCAAGCCATTTTTTTTTCCAAATAAATTAGTGCATTGAATGATGGAAGCACACCAGTAGTCAATCCAAGTCTCCCCTTCTTTAGGTTTACCTGTAAAGACTTCCAAATCCCCACAAGAGAGGCTAAGCAAGTAGGATTTTTATAATGGAAAATATTTTGTTCAAAGGGAATAGAGTGGTTGAATTTATATCTCTTCATAATTGTCATTTCTTGTGATCAGTGATTTTGGCCTTAATTGTTATTCTCTTAATATTGCCCATTATTAGTTTGATAATTCTCATATATGGTCTTGTATCTATTGGACTATTTATTATTTGTTAAGCTTTGGTTAGTATTCTAAGTTGGTAGACATCAACTTGTTCTTTGGCTATCTCACTATTCATTATAGCCTGCCAACTTGGGGGTGTACCTTATATTGCCTCTTTTCTGATGTATTGCTTATCATTATAAAGAATAATGTTCTCATCAGTACTTTAAATGACATTTGCTTCCTTTATTAATGATGATTTATAACACTCTCATTTTAGTAGCACATTTTGTTGGGCATGCTATTAAAATGTATTATATATATGTGTGTGTGTGTGTGTGTGTGTGTGTGTGTGTGTGTGTGTGTGTGT
>MU224169.1:1517602-1567523 GCA_018584345.1 Thuja plicata | reverse complement strand
TATATTGGTCATTGATTGAACCTCTTCAGTGTCTACAACTATCTCTTGCATCTTTGCATCTTACTTAAGATTTCCTTATTAGGTCTATCGTACATAGTTGTCATACTGCATTAATTATTGGAATTTAGGTTTTAATGGAGGCATCAAATTCTGGTCAGCAATTGTTGCTAGTGTTGAAGTGTTGGTTGTTAGCGCTAATGGATCCACTGAGAAAGCATCCCATAAGATTCATCCCCAAGGTTTTCCATGAGGTAAGTCTTCTACCCTTGATGTGGTTTCACTAGTGTTGGATTTTGACCAGGCTTGTGACTAGTTAGAGAATCATACTCTTATTGGTTATTTTGTTGTTAGAATTCCATCAGAGAGTGTGGTCAAGGATTGGGTCACCAAATCTTGGGCTCCACATGGGGTTTGTCTAGATGGTGACCAGAACCTTACTAAAGGTTTTTTCCTTTTTCACTTTGGGAACCCATCACATGTTGATAGTGTTCTCAAGCATGGTCCCTAGTTTGTTTACACATATTTTTTAGTTTTCCAACCTTAGTCGAGAGACTTTACCGTCTCCAAAGATAAGAAACTAAAAGTTCCTATTTGGGTCAATTTTCCTGGTCTACCTTTGCCTTGTTGGCCTTTCCTTCAAAACATATCTCAATCACTTAGTCAAGTTGTCTGTTTGGAACCTAACCATTTCTTTCATGTTCATCTTTAGAAGAGGGTTTGTGTAGAGGTTGATCTTGCCAAGGATCTACGTGAGTCCTTAGATATTCAC
This sequence comes from Thuja plicata, assembly GCA_018584345.1. NCBI lineage: Eukaryota > Viridiplantae > Streptophyta > Pinopsida > Cupressales > Cupressaceae > Thuja > Thuja plicata. The sequence continues at coordinate 1,566,754 of MU224169.1, read as the reverse complement.
ATTGGTGGGTGCACCTTCACCCACAAGGTAAAGTATTTAAATTTACCCAATACTTGTTTATGTTGCCACTCTACGAATCAAAAGATTAAGGATTGTCCTTTGGCCACTTCTCGACCAAGGTTTATTCCTAAAGAACCAGCCACTCCTCGTCCCACAAAGGAAAATAAAGAGGCTACTAAAGTAGAGACATCACGGTCAAATATAGTTTGCAAGGGACAACTGGGAATGCCATCTTAGTCTAAGAAGGCTTTCGGTAGTTCATCAGCTCCAGGGAAGACCTCCAAGGTCAATTCACACCCTGTTTCTCAGGGGACTTCTCCATTCTTGTCAGTATCATTGATCACTCCTCTGCCCGTCTCCATGGATCCTTTACCTCTTCCTACTTCAACATAGCTCAATTTCTCTTTCCCTCATCTCTCTTGAAATCCCTCTAGCAAGGATGAACTTGACAGTGTAGGGCCAGGGAAGCGTCCAATTTTGCCAAGTGACCTTTTCCCAGCTTTCACTCTGAGTTTTCCTACCTGTGTAACAACTTCTCCTCACTTGGGGATGAGGAAACCATGAATGAAGGTTTTTAATAAATTTTATCTCTTGGAATGTCAGGCGTCTTATGGACCTCCCCAAAAAATATATTTTTAGAGACGTTCATTGTCGATTTCCTCAAACAAATGTTTTTTTCCTTCAGGAAATTAAGATTGCGGGATTTCTTATTTTAATTGCCTGCAAAATCATTTGGCCCCAGAGTTTGGTTTTCTCATCCTCCCACGAGGATAGTAGAGGAGGGTTAGTTACATTATTAGGTCCATGTTGGAAAGATTCCATTATCGACCATGGAGAAGACCCTATAATATTAATAACCACCACTTTGATGTTATTAATCTTTACGCTCATGATGATGCTATGGAAAGAGATTTTTTATTGCGATAGATTGTTGATTCAATGCCATATGCCACTTGGGTATTATGAGGCAATTTTAATATGATTGAGGTGGCTTATGATAAGGATGAAATTTCACCTTTATGCTGGATAGCTGGAGAACAAGAGGTTTGGTTTTACACGTAATAAATTGGGGGTCTTTGATCCCAATCTCAATCGTCTTCTTCCACATGTTTCCTAGAATACATAGATAATTAACAATCCAATTCTGACAGGGTTTTTAAGAGGCTTTATTGTGCCATGATCTCCCCACAATATTTTTTTCCTTTGGGAATTTCAAAGATTTTCCAGTTTTCCTTTGCCAAATATTACCTTTTCAGACCATCTTCCCATTAAATTTTGTATTAAATGGGTTGTTCAACAACCACGTTCCTCTCTACCACCTTTTTTTCTCAACATGTCATTCCTCAATCATCCCTCAACTCTAGCCCACATAAATAATGTTTGAAACCTTCAACCTAAGGCCCACTCAATTATTAGGATAGATTTCATGGTGGAACCCAACCATTACTCAGAATGTGCACTTTCTCCACTTTTATGGAAAAATTTTGGCTTATTTATGTCGTCGTTCTTATGCTAGAACCACCAAGTATTTGTGTGAAAAAATTGACAATATGGAAGCTCATCTATTTTCCCAGAATTATAGCCTAAGGTGGAAGAACTATGTCATACAAAATAGGTTTCTCACACTTATTCTACTAGGGGAGCTCAAATATAGGCATGTCTTCACTAGTTTAAAGTGGGAGATCATGCTAGTAAATATTTTTTCTCTTCACTTCATCCCAGGAATTCTAATTTAGGGATTAAAATGATCAAGGATGGAAACTCAATCCTCACTGAGCTTCCTAATATTTTGCAATATTTTTTTGCTTAATATAAACAAGTTTTCACAGCCCAGGATTCCACTCCTGCCTCTCATCAAGCCTTCTAGGATTACTTCGCATGTGTTCCTAATCATGTCTCAAACTCTAAATGAGTTTTTTGTGATAATAATTTGTCTATTCAAGACCTTAGGGAGGCTACCTTCTCCATGGATGATGATAAGTCCCTAGGGTGTGATGGCTTTCCCTGTGAATTTTATAAGGCCTTGTGGGATATTTTAGGGATCAACTTTCACAATGTCTCTTTAGAAGAATTGCATACTAAAACCTTGGGCGAGAAAATTAATAGAGGAAATATTAAATTCATACCTAAATCTGGCGACCTGAAGGACATTTTCAATGGGTTCCCTATCACATTGCTCAATGTCTCCTATAAAATCATAGCAAAGGCCTTGTCCCTAAGAATTCATCATCTTCTTCCCCAAATTATTTGCCCTGAGAAAACATGATTTATCCAATCCCATTTCATCTTGGATAATATAATTGCAGTCTTGGAAGGTATGGAGTGGGTTCGCCAATCTGGCCTAGCCTCTATTTTCCTTAAAATTGAATTTGCCAAAGCCTATGACCATACTGAATGGCCTTTTCTTCTCGCCATTTTGTCTTCTCTAGGATTTTCTCTCCATTTTATTTCTTTTGTTAAAATGTTTTTTTTAGATGCTAATGCTTGCATCACCATCAATGGTCACTATTCCTCTTCTTTTTGTTTGCATCGATCCATCCAATAGGGTTGCCCTTTGACTCTTTCTCTGTATGTTTTAGTAGCTGAGTTTTTTGGATACTTGCTAGCTTCTATTATTTTTTTTTGTCATGTTCATGGGATTTCCTTAACCAATTACACCTCCCAACTTTTTGTTGATGAATCCTTCCTCACTCTCATTGAGGATGAAGCCAACGTAAAAAATGCTTTTCATTGCCTAGACATTTTTTGCTTGGCTTCTAGTTCATCTATTCAATTGCATAAGAATCTTTGTTTTCACCAATCTTTCATACCAAAACCACAATCGATGTTGCAATATAATTGGTAATGGATACAACATGGTCAGGTCTACCATTTCCCCATCATTCCATTTTCCTTTAATGGCTCCGCAACCAAACTTTGGAATGTTGTTTTGGAAAAGATCAAGACCAAACTGGCCTATTGATTTACCAAACCTCTCTTGCTAGGAGGCAAATTTCAGGTTTGATCCAAGAGTTTGATTGCTACAATGTCTACTACTCTTCATGTTGGTCTCCCTCAAAAGCAACTTATGCCATATTCTTAACAATATGGCTTTCACTGTGTGGCCTGGGAGTATTGTTGTCTCCCTCGGCACTCCAGTGGACTGGGCCTCATTTCCACCCATAGAAAAGGTCAATCTCTCTATGTTAAGTGGATAATTTGCAACATTTCTGGCAAAGAGGCTTGGAAGGTTTTATTGTGCCATTGCATTTCATCTGGTTTTACTTTGCATCATTCAGCATGGAAATATTTGAGCTGTCAAAATTTTCTTCTTATGATAGACCCTGTACAAATTCAGGGTTCCTTTGTGGCCAAAAGCATTTGGTGTGCATGGGAGGCAAAAATACCCTAGTTACGATGGCATGGCTCTGGTTTCTGTGATGACCTCTCTTTTAACTAGCAAAATCTTTGGTGGTCACCTTTAATTTGGATGTAATGTCTCCCTTTGGCCAAAGTTCCAAGTCTCCATGCTCTACATCTCCATTGTCATGGCCTCTGCACTCCTCATGACCTCTTCAGTCGAGAGACAATGTCCATTCAAATATGGGAGGATGCTCGTGCACATTTTGGTCTTTCCAACCAAAAAAAGAGACTTTTGAGCTTTTGGTTTCTCTTTTACCACCATAACTTTTGCACAAGATTGGAATTAATAGTCACTCTCCATGGTGGAAGGACTCGTGATGGTACCCAAACATAGATTTTGAAAGATATCAACCTCGATAAGGCTACCTTTGGCTTTCTCACCACTTGCCTATGGTGGAGGTTTTCAATCAGAGATAGCATATCCAATCTTCTCATTCTATTTGGAGATTGTGTTTTATTACTATTTTGTCCTCAATTAAAAAACCTAAAATTTCACATTTCAATTGGTGTCTTTTATTTAAATGGTTACCTTTAGGTATTTTGGATCCCCGTTACCCTTTATTTCATTAGCCTGTATCTTTTCTCCACCTTTTCTAGTTCTATCGGCAAGAACATAACTATTGGGTCTAGATTTATAATTTTTTTCATCATTTCGCCCTTCCATGTTTACTTGGTCTCTCATTCTTTTTGGTGACCACCTAGCTCTTCCACTTCCTATCCTAAAAATTTGGCAAAATTTCAAAATGGAAATTCTATTTACAATTTGGAAAAATTAAATTCATCTCTTTTCTCTAATACATTTATTGATGCTAATGAATCATTATTTTCTAAAGCATGTATTTGCAATAATGTAATGCTCAGTATTCAAGTTCAAGAAGATAAGGTTTCTCTTGAGGTTTCTCATTTGCATGAGCTTCTTCAACACTGGGGCAATGCCACATGTACTATGGCTAGAGTTTTTTTGGTTGCATCTACTTATGGCTCTCCTACCCACTCTCGTGGGTGGTGCCAATGACATAGTGGTTCCAGTCGGCGATGAGATTCTTGCTCTCGGCCTCCAAGCCAACATTCCCATCCACGTAGTTGTTCTCCCCATTTTTTGAAGACTCCATCTCGCTGTGGGGATTCCCCTTCTTCTTGGGGACTTCGACCAACACATAATTGGCCACGAGAAACCACCTCTGGTTGGCCAATGGATGGAACCACAAAATGCACCTTCGTGAAATATTTTCCTCGACTCACTTTGGCTATTTCACAACATAGAGATGAGAAGGAGGATGGAGAAAATGTAGATGGATGGAATCTTCTAGACCCTAAGCCTTCTTAGATAGCTGGTTGGGTAGACATGAATGATAAGCAAGACCCTTCACTTTCTTGTGCCATTGCTTTGTGCTCTTGAGGGCTTCTATTTCAGCTATCCTTTTTAATACTTTTTGTTTGGTAGTTTTTAGGCAATGCCCATTTGACATTCTGGTTTAGGGCTTGACCATTTTTTTTATTTACGGTTAAGTTTGAGAGTGGATTAGGTTTCCTCTCAAACTTTCATATGTTAATGTTGGACTCTTCATTGATAAATTAAAAATTTTGTGTCGTATTTACATAAAAAAATGTATAATATTTTCTGCCCTGAAAATTTATTTCGCTAGGTTGCAATTAAATTTTATGATGTTTTTTTTTTAATCTTGAATATTTTGTTTAGTTGGGCTTGCAATTACATTTCATGATGGTTTTATTTTCCTGAATAAGTTAATTCACTTTGCTAAGCTTGGCATTAAATATCGGCTGCCATTTATGCATGATTTGGCATGTTATTTGGATATCATTATAGGTAAGTTTTCTTTCTCTATTCTTGATCTACTGATAATATTTATCTACTCTGTCTCACTATTTCTAATTATGGCCCTTTGAATTTACATTCCTTGGAGTTATTGGGAGTTAAGAAATGACTCTAGGTTTACTTTTGATAATTTTTCCTTGGAATTTAATTGATCATGTAGTCACATTGAATCTATAATTATAATGGTGGCTGGTTAAAAATGGCTTATTTGTAATCCCTCTTCTTTATTCTCGTAAGTTGTATCTCAATTTCTCACCATAGCTATAGATTTATTGTTGGATGCCGACATGTTTTAGTATATTGTAGAGAGATTTTTTCAACCTTCATGTTACTAAGTTTCTTGATTCTTCTCTAGTTAACTATCGACTCGATGGAGGAAGTTTCCCTTTTGAGGTTTCATCAATTATTATGATATATAGTGTGCAATTTACAATCTAAATTTAATCATTTATATCATCTCGTTATCTATAGGATTTGATATAGTCAAAATCACCTTCATAGGCTTCAAATTCTATGAAACCTTGAACTATGTTTCCTTTCTCTTCAAAAATGTTTTTGCATGTATATATCTATTTAGTATATGTAGTTTATAAAAAATAGTGGGACCTATCATCAAGTGGAGGATTTTCTGTCTTGTATTTATTACAATCAAGCCATGTTATATCAATTAAAATTATTAAACAAGGTCGAAGAGACATGACACAAAATGCAAATGTCTAGGTATTTATCCTTATATATTCATATCTTTATCTTAATAATTTCTCTAGATGTAAATACGTCATATGATAAAATGATATGATTATGAATGATGATGATCTAATTTCATGATCTAAATGGTCTAGGACTTCGTCTATTTATACAACACCTTGGTAAATTCAAATTTGAATAATTTATTCATGATTCAATGAGTAAAAATTAATTAAGATTGAACTAGCTTGGTCCCATGATTACATGTAAATTTTTAAATTGAGGTCAAGGTTGTACAAATAGTCTTGATCAAGCATTAAGAGCGGTTAAGTAGATTTAATCTAGGATTGTGAACATAAGATCATTCAAAATTAGGTTAAACCCATTACAAAATAGAAACATTTTTTTTTATGAATAGTATGAATACCAACTCTTTCACAAAAAAATGAGTTGGGTAATATATTGTTTCCTACGGGATAAATTTTAAAGAAATTTCATAAATAGTGGGTAAAAGTAATATGTATACACTTTTCACCTTAACATTTTGTCTATAATTTAACTTTCATGTAAGGCACTTTGAATCATTCATGTCAAAGTAAAAAATGTAGCTAACATGAAAGTAAATAAAATGCATTAATAAATGATATATAGATATAGATAATGGTTTTTTTCTCTTTGTGTAATTAGAGTCATGTCTTCAAAACCAAATGTGCCAAATTCTATTAGTAGCAAATGATACAAATACTAAAATTAGCATGAATCACTATATAATAGTGACAAAAAATGAAATAGGTGTAATGTTGCTATATATTCTATTAACCTAAAAAGATAGTGTGAGAGATAAATGTAGTAAATTCTTAAAGAAGCTTTGTAAATAACAAAGGTGGTTGTGTAGGATCATTATAGTCATGCCCTTAATGAAGATATATGGTGCATAAATTCTAGAAAAAAAAATTATAATTGTAAAAGCTTGGCCTAGGAATTTGGACTCTTCCAGATAGTCACTATAACCATACAAATTAAAGCATTAGTGACATATTATCCACCTTAAATAGGTTTCCATGCAATAGATTTGGAGATATGATAAAAAGTATTATGCTATATAAGATAATTATATAAGCTCAATAAATTTGTAATAACATGCAATAGATATCAATGTGAAAACCTTCAAATTAAAGTATCATGCTATGATCATAAAATAGTATGTAGTGAGAGGTATCCAAATGCCCCAAAGTTTCCTTAAGTGTGAGGAAAAATAATACATAATAAATAGATGTAGAAATATAAGCATACATGTGTATTCTATACACGAGTATGAAAAAAAATATTATATATGAAATTTTAATGTTATATAAAAGTATATATCTTAAATTAAGGGAAGGAAACTATAAAAGAAGGGGCATAAAAATGGTGTAAAATAATAACTACCAAAAATATAAAGGACATGTAGCAATTGAAAAGTTGTGATATGAAAGAAAGTGAACACGTGTAAATAAAAGAAGCATAACAATTATTATACATTCATAATACTAAACTATAAATATTTAGAAGGTGGATTGGGAATAACAACATAATATGAAAGACATAAGAAAAAATAGAAAAAAATCAAAAGATAAATTAAAACATTAAAGGAGGAGCACAATCGACATGACTTCATAAAAATAAGAAAATAAAACCATGAAGTAAATTAAATTATATTTTTTGTTACTTGGATGAAAATAATTTCCAAGCATTACATAACTTTGTATCATCTGAAATCCATAAATAAAATATATAAGAAAGACATATAAACAAAGAGGAAGAAGTGAAAATAAATATGTTTTGAAAGTGGAGAGCTATGTAAAGGATTTCAACCAATACACTCATCAAGTAGATCATATTCATCATTATCTTAAATCTTAACAGTCTCATACTAGCTACATAAATTTCTTTGTAATAGATGCTTGGCATTGTTATATATAGGGGTTTCTCCAACATATCTATTGATGGATGCATTTTTTTTAAATATATACAATCATTGTTCATCTTGTTATGAATAAAAATCTACTTGTTGATTTTAAACGTGATTTTTTATATTTTATGTAGTGTTAGTGTATATATTTAATTTATTTACACTTAGGCTTGTTAATTATTATTAGTCATCCATGACCATTTGACACTTGTCTACAAAATTCATCATCCTTTAGGAGTTGTTAGAGATGTGTCGATTCTATTTTGACACATCATCCTAGTTTAGTGGGTTATATTTTACCAGTACTCTTGGTTGAGGAGTTCATCCCTACTTTCATGGTTGCACTTTCACCTACATGTACTCACCTATTTTTTATTATTGAAGGGTCAACTTTGGTGCAATTGTTTTATTATGCTTTTTTTTAATCTCTAGAGATGTTGGTTTTCACATGGTAGATCAGATCAAAATAGAGATATTGTAAGCCTATAATAAGAAATTCTATGTGTTGATGTTGTTGTGATCATTGTGTTGCACCTTGGCTGACATTTTGGTGGGAAGATAAATTGCTCGGTAGCACAGAATAATCTTCGAGTGGCATCATTAGACGTTGTAGCAACCCTCATGCTCGTCAACAACCTTCCTCGCCTATGACATTGAACCTACATGTGGTGGATGACTTGAGACTTGCATTCGGCGCCATGAAGCAACCATAATTCTTCGACCCCCACCATATGTTTCGTGCAATCGTTCTCTATGGCGCTTGGGGATTGAAACACCTTGGGAATGTTTTTTTGGTGAAGGTAAAATATTTTCCCCCAAAAAAAATTTGGAGGAGGATTAATTTTGCAGAAACGAAAAATTCATTTTCTCATAACTTTTGCTCCTCAACTCAAAATCAAGTTCTATTTTTTTTCAAAAGTGCATGTTTTTCAATCAAAAATCTAATGAACATACCCACACCCACACACCCAATGAAGTTTGGGAAGGTCTCACAACACTATTTGGGATAATTGAGGAACTTAGAAGTCATGAGTTGGAAAATCAACTCATAGGTCTTGTTGGAATAATGAAATGGTGTGTACTGAGAGGGGAGGGGTGAATTAGTACCCTTAAAACTTTTATCACTTTAACCTTTATTAATATTTACTTGCATTACCGACCATATTATTTTTCTACCTTATGCATGTAATGTCAAAACATAAACTTAATTGCATGTAAACCTTCATAGAAACATTCATGAAAAGTAGTTACACATGACACAAGAATTGGTAACGTAGAAAACCCCTATTAGAAGTAACATTTTAGATTGGTTAGGTCCACTCGGTTAAGAGATTTTAACAACACTGTTAAGTGTGCACTCAGTTAAGAGATTTACAATAAAAATTTTAAGTCCCCCTTCTTAAAGGATTTCTTCTATTTTCTACAATTATTAGAGAGTAGTCAAAAATACTTGTTGACTTGATGGTATGCAATCTTGAATTTCTGAATATAGGTAATTTAAGTTCACAAGATATCTTATCCATAGATGTCTATTGCGGCTACAATCATCATGTTCTGATTGATTACTACATCTATTTATACAATGCATTGACCTAATTAGGTTTCACGCTTTACAATAAAAACTCTATGATCAAAGGTTTACAAATTGACCTTGATCTCTTAGTTTTCATGTTTACAATCAATTAGACTGATAAAAACTATTACATATTATTTACTTGATAAATGGTTTTACAACTAAGCATAAAGCTAATTATAAAACTAAAGTGCTTTAGCTGACGTGTATCTTAGATCCACTTTTCTCAGAAATAAAACCGTCTCTCGGTAGACTATTTCTTAGTATGCTCTGTAGTTTGTGCTTGGTGATGTCTCTAAACTGTTTGTTGGTTTACTCTGTAAACTATGCTCTCAGTTTACTCTATAAACTTTCTGTCGGTGATAGTCTTATTTCTGTGTTCACAGTGCTTTTCTATTTCAGTGACCATTGCACTTGTCTATATGTTGTCACTCGGTGATCATGTTACCGATAGTCCAAAAATTATTTCCTTGTATACTAATGACAAACTATTATCATCAATCTCCCCCTTTGGCATTAGTATCAAAAAATGATATGTGAAATTAACTGATGTGTTCAGTATATACACTAAGTGTTTACCTTTTCAAATGACCCCCTCTATGTGCATGCCTTGGAACGGTGTATGAACATGTTTCTCTTTTGTGTATTTCCCTCTTTGGCCTTTGACATGTTTTCCCCTTTTGACATTTTATACATATATATTCCCCCTTTACATATATATTTCCCCCTTACACATATAATTTCCCTTTTTTTTTGAAAATAATGACAAAGGTGTAATACTTACTACTTGTCAAGTATGTGGGCATGGGATTTTTGAATGTCTGCCATTATCTTCTCCCATTGCTCTTGGAGGTGTTCCAGGGTCATGTATTCCAATGTGAGTCTGGCATGCATGTCATATATACTCCTGGTAATAGACATCTCTGGGTTGGAAATCAATATTTTTTCTAAAGTCATGTGTTTCAATAGCAGTGTGAGATTTGGGAGTAACATAGCTTGGAGATTGGTTAACTCATCTTGGATTCTTCTTTCAGCCTTTTGTAGTTCTAGTCTCAACCTTTTTGACTCTACAATCTTCTCATAATGCAATTGGAATGCATTTTCTTCGGTTGTGAGAATTTGTGCACTAGCCTTAAGATCTTCATCTATCTTTGCTATCTTTTCACTATGCTCGGTAGTGAAATGCTCTATTGTGCACAACTTTTGAACTAGTTTAACTACTTTTGATATTATGGGTTGCATTGTAGTTACTAATATAGAAATTTTTACCTTATTTTCTGCCACTTCTTGGCTGATCTTCTTGGTTAACTTATATTGACACTTCTCCTCAACACATTCCTCAATGAATTTTTTTCCATCTACATTTTGTGATGTAATGGCGTTGGTGAGTACTGCTAATTGATAAAGTATTGGACCATTTTTATCAATTTTAGTGTCATGTACTATTTGAAATAGTATTTCTTTTGTGGTATCCAGGACTTGTGAGTTCTTGTGCTCCTTCTTGAGCTTGTCTTGTATAGACTTCCTCTTGCAAAGTTTACCATACTTGGTCAGGGACTCAGGATCCAGTGTTCTAGGATCACAGTCGGGTATGTCAATAATTGAGTTGGGTGATTGTGTGGGAGGTGTGTTTCTGGTGTAGGAGCACCTAGGTAGGCTAGTTGTGGAAATGTAACCTAGGGTTTTCTCTTTCTTTGTTTTGGCTTGTAGTGCTTCTAACCAAACCACTAGGTTTATAAAGGGACCAAGTGTCCTAGTGTGTGAAGTGTTTGTAGGAGGATAGGTCTTGATAGGTCCTTAGTGACCTTTAGGTCCATTTAGGTCCAATTAGGTGTTTTTTGGCATCTTGTAAAAAAATGAGCCAAGTAAGGGACTAGAGGTCCTATTTGATGGTTTTTCATCATATTTGGTGGATTGGACAAGTTTGGGCATAGTTGGACCAAGTTTGGAGATCAAAATTGAAAGTTGCAAAAATGTTGTCAATGTTGTCATTGACAACTTTTATGACAAGTTTGCATCTTCGGTGGAATTGGTTAGATAACTATTTGAAACCGATGAATTAGTGTTAGGGTAAACTATATAATACCATCCTCAAGATGTTTGCAGGGTTGGCAAGTTAGAGCAATTTTGTGTACGGACTGTGTGAAGCAATTACAATGACTGTTTATGATTTTTGATGTGATTGGGTTATTTAATGGATTGAAAGAACTTATGTAAGCTTTGTTTTATGTAATGTAGGTAATTTCAGAACTTCTTGTGGTGTTATATTGTCATATACAATAGTTTTAGTTGTTTGTATAAAATCTTTCAAATTTAGTCCAGCCGATGGTCTGATTTGAGCATAGTTTACAAATGGGGTCTTAACTCCATTTTCTATCGTAGCTTTGGCATGGGCTCTTGGATTATGAGAGTAGACTCCTTGTACATTGTGTACATAGAAGGAGGGGCCCAGGAAATGAAGGTAATCTTTTTTAAGGTGATGCCCTAGGCGAGCCAAAGTGGCATGGCTAGGGATCACTAGTGATTGCAGAGCTAGGTAGAGGGATTGAAAGCATCCATAGCTTCAATCAGAAAATGTGGGAAGGTAGGAGAGTCAATGAAGGATCCCCAAAATAGAGGAGGAGTTTGGAGGAGTTACTTTGTTACCCAAGAAAGTTTATTTCTTGAGCATACAGTGCAAAAGCCCTAAAACCCTAAATTTTGGGCATTATTGTAGGGAGGACTGTATGGACACCTCCTAGAGCCAAGACCTAGAAAATCATTAGGTTTGATAAATGGTATCAGGATATGAACTTTGTTCTCATACTTTTTTGAAATATTTAAGAGTTGTTGCAGAAAAGGTGCTCAATTAGGCCTAAAGCTTGTAGCCCTATTTTGGGTAAGATTGACTTGGAATTTGGAACTCATTTAGGGTTACATATCCAAGAAAGGTTGTGAGGGTTATAATTTGTCCTCTTAACATCCTTGAATCCTGTCTTTCCAATTTGGGAATGTTTAGGATCCAATTGGATCAGATATTGCAGATGGAGCAAGAAAGACCAAATTAAGGTCTAGTGAAAAATATGCAGAGCTTGAATTCTATCTTGTTGGTGTGCACTTGTTGAAGGACTTAGGATATTGTGATAAGATACCCAAGTAGCCTAGGGTTAGAAAAAGGACCCTAGTAGGTCATAGAGTGACCTAGGAGAACCTAGAAGAGGTCTTAGAAGAAGCAAGACAAGTGCTACATCAGAGTGGTATTAGAGCAAGTTGAGAAACTTGGGAAGATTGGTTTATGTTAGAAGTGGAATCTTGTGTATCTACAAAGATGGTGAAAAATGCAGAACTAGCCAAGGATATGGAGGAGAAAAAGGAGAAAAATAGACTCCTTGAGGATACTTTGGAAGCAATGAGAGTAAAGATGGAAGAACTAGTAGATGCTACTAGGAAGAAAGAATATGAAGCAGAATCCAACAGTAAGGGTAAGAAGAAGATTGAGGAAGAAGACTACATTTCTGAACCTGACCCAGTATTGAATGAAGAATATTTATTAAAGGTCATAAAAGCATTAAGTGGCAAAGCTTTGGAAGGGATACCTTTATTCGGAGGAAAGATGGATATTGAGGTAGTTATGGATTGGATTGAAGCAATGGAGAATCACTTCGAATGTGAGGGGATAAGTGAAGCCCAAAGGGTTAAAGTGGCCAAGTCTAGACTCAGAGGGTCAACTTTGACTTGGTTGAAATACCTTTAGGATGAGAGGGTAAGCATGGGAAAGCAACCAATAGAAAATTGGAATGCTATGGTAACCAAATTGAAGGAGATTTATCTTCTAGAGGACTACGAAATAAAACTCCATAGGAAGAGACAAAACTTGAAGCAAAAAAACCTAGATGTGGCCCCATATACTGAGGAATTCCAAAGACTATGTTTAAGGTCTAAATTTCAAGAAGAAGAGCCAATCAAAGTGGCTAGGTACTTGGGTGGATTGAAGTGGAACATCCAAGAGGAGATTAGCCTATGGACACCTGCCACTATCCAAAAGTGTCATCAATTGGCTATAAAGGTGGAAGAGAAGAATAAGAAGAAAGAGGATTCTAGTTTCAAGAACAATAATAACAATAGGGGCAGATGAAGAGACCAGAGGGGTCAAAGAGGAGGCTACCAAGGAAGGGGTAGTGAACAAAGGTCCCAAGGAGAAAATAAATTGACATTGCAGCAGGCTGAGAATAGTTCAAGAGGGGGCTATAACAGAGGCAGGGGTAACAATGAGGGTTCTAACAAAGGAAGAGGAGGTAGGAGTGGATCTTACTTTTCCACTATGAAGTGCTACTATTGTGGGAAACTAGGGCATCTAGCTTACAGATGTCCTGACAAACCTTCTATAACAAATAGTGACAAGAGGGTAGCATATGCACATGAGGATACTTCTAGTGTCAAAACTCCAAAGGTAGATCTTCTAGACTCAGAGATGGGTGAGAACCTGATGTTTAGAAGGCTCTTAATAAGGAAACCAATCAAGGATGAGCCCAAACATAGGAGGGAAATGTTTAGAATCAGATGTAAGATCCTTGGTAAAGTATGTAAGGTGATTGTTGATTCTAGATCCACAGACAACATCATTTCAGAGGAGGCAGTAGTAAAGCTTATTCTAGCCAAAATACCCCATGTGAACCCTTATAAGGTGACATGGCTCAACAAAGGCTAGAGTGTCTTGGTCAATGAGAAAACATGGGTAGAATTGTCAATAGCAGGATACAAGGATAGATTTCTTTGTGACATCCTACCAATGGATGCTTGTCATTTGATTCTTGGGAAGCCTTGGAAATTTGATAATGGAGAAGTATATGATGGGAAAGAGAACTCCATTACATTCAAGAAAGGAGGAAAGATCTTCAAAATTTAGTCTTTATTAGAGGATGAGGAACCACAGAATAAAACTCCTAATGTTATGTTATGTAGTGGTAAGGAGTTTGTGAATGACATCAGAGATGATGATGGAGAAGGTTATGCCATTGTGTTAAGACCTAAGAAAGAGGAAACACCAGTAAAGGAGCCACTACCAAAGGAAGTGCAATAATTGCTTGAGAAATATAAGGATATTGTGAATGATGGCACTCCTACAACCCTACCAACTAAGAGGGTTATAAGTCATCAAATAGACTTTGTGTTAGGGGCATCCTTTCCCAAAAAAGTAGCATACAAGTTAACTCCAGATCAGAACTTGGAGGTAACAAGACAAGTACAAGAGCTCTTGGATCAAGGCTTGATCAAGAAGAACATTAGCCCTTGTGCAGTCCTGGTTGTTCTAGCATAAAAGAAGGGGGGAAAGTGGAGATTATGCACAAACTCAAGGGCTATAAATAGGATCACAATAAGGTACTGATTCCCAATCCAAAGAATAGAGGATCTTATGGATTGCCTAGGTGGGGAAATGTACTTCACAAAGCTATATTTGAAAAGTGGTTATCACCAAATTAGGGTGAAGGAAGGTGATGAATGGAAAACAAAATTCAAGACCACATATGGGTTATATGAATGGATTGTGATGCCATTTGGCCTCTCTAATGGTTGGAGAACATTCATGAGGCTCATGAATGAGGTTCTCAAGGATTTCACTGGAAATTTTGTGGTGGTATATCTTGATGATATATTGATTTTCAATAAAACAAGAGAGGAATATATCAAACATGTTGAGGTAGTATTGAAAAGGTTACATGAGGAGAAGTTGGCCATTAACCTTGAGAAGTGTCAGTTCTTTAAACAAGAACTAGTTTACTTGGGCTTTGTAGTGTCCAAGGGGTCTTTGAAGATGGACAAAGACAAAGTTGCTGCAATCTTGAACTGGCCTCCACCTACCACAGCCATAGAGGTAATGAGTTTTCATGGCCTTGCCCAATTTTATAGGTAGTTTATTAGGAATTTTAGTGGGATATGTGCACCTTTGATGGATACCATAAAGGGTGGGGTCAATACTAACTTCAAGTGGATAGTAGAAGTAGGGAATGCATTTGAGTTATTGAAGCAATAAGTGGTTACTCAACCAATCCTCCAATTACCAAGTTTTGAGAAGTTTTTCACCATTGAGTGTGTTGCTAGTGGGTTAGTAGTAGGAGGGGTATTGAGTCAAGAAGGTAGACCTATTGCCTTCTTTAGTGAGAAATTGAATGAGGCTAAGAAGAAATACTCTTCTTATGATTTGGAACTATATGCACTAGTTCAGTCATTGAGGAAATGGAGACACTATCTATTGCCCAAAGAGTTTGTAGTATTCATCGAAAATGAGGCTCTTAATTACATTAACACCCAAGAAAAGTTGAGCAATAGACATTTGAAGTGGATGGAGTACTTGCAGGCATTCACTTTCACTATCAAGCACAAGAAGGGTAAAATCAATAAGGTGGCAGATGCCTTAAGTGGGAGGTTGTTGATAGTACAAGAAGTTCACTTGAATAGAATTGGGATTGAAATTTTTAGAGACCTATACAAATCACATGAGGATTTTGGTGAGGCCTATAAGGTATGTGTTGATTTTGAGAATCATTTTCATAGAAAGTTCTCTAATTTTACTTTGCAGAATGGATTGTTGTTCAAGGGAAATCATTTATGTGTACCCAAAGGGTCAATGAGGATGAACCTCATCCAAGAAAAACATAATGGTTCTCTAAGTGGTCACTTTGGTAAGGACAAGACCTTGGAATTGGTCTAAAGGTTCTACCATTGGCCAAAATTAGTGAAGGATGTCACCAAGTATGTAGAGAAGTGTGTTGTTTGCATGAAGGCAAAAGGAGGAATGAGTAATGCAAGGTTGTATCAGCCTCTACCAGTCCCTAATAGGCCATGGGAGTGTGTAAGTATGGATTTTATTGTGGGATTACCCAAAACTAAATAGGGGTATGATAACATTTATGTAGTTGTTGATAGATTTAGTAAAATGGGACATTTCATTCCATGCAGAACTACTAATGATGCTAGCCACATAGCTTATTTGTTTTCCAATGAAATAGTAAGGATTCATGGTCTTCCTCTGAGTATAATCTCTGATAGAGATGTGAAATTTATGAGTCATTTTTTGAGAACTTTGTGGACAAGGCTGGGTACTAACCTATCTTTTGGTTTAGCTTACCACCCTCAGACTGATGGCCAAACTGAGGTGGTAAATAGAGTGTTGGGTAACCTTCTGAGGTTCCTAACTAAGGACTATGGGCAGATTTGGGATGTGGTTATTCCTCAAGATGAATATGCTTATAATGATAGCAAGAATAGGATGCCAGGAAAGAGCCCATTTAAGGTTGTTTATGGCATGCACCCTAGGGGTGTTTGTGAGCTTAGAGATCTTGGTGGGATGGAATATAGATGTGGCCATGCAGAGAATTTCACCTCTACCATGAAAGAGATACAAGACCAAGTAAAGAAGCAGATACAAGACAGTCAACTAAAGATGAAAGCTAAAGTTGATGAGAAAAGGAGGGATGTTCAGTTTGAAGTGGATGACTATGTGATGGTCCACTTAAACAAATCTAGACTATAGAAGGGTTTCCCTAGTAAAATTTAGATGAAAAGGGTGGGACCTTTCAATATCTTGGCAAAATAGGGAGCTAATGAATATAAGGTGGACCTACCATCAGATTAGAGTATATCTCCAGTTTTTAATGTGTAAGATTTGATACAGTTTAGAGGGAAGATTGATGAGATCATTCCAAATAGTCAGGGGGTTCGTGGTGATGTAGAGATTGTTGTATTACCTCCAAAGCTTCAGATGGTGCCTGACAAAGTTTTAGACTCTTGGGTCAAGAAGACCACTAGACACAAAGTCTACATGGAACATTTGATCCAATGGAAAGATAGACCAGAATCAGAAGCCTCATTGATTGCAGAGGCCAATTTCAAGAAGGTGGGCATCTCAGAGGATCTACTATCCACAGGAGTGACATAGCTCTTCCTCTTTGGGGGAGTATGGTGCAGGAGCACCTAGATAGGCTAGTTGTGGAAATGTAACCTAGGGTTTTCTCTTTCTTTGTTTTGGCTTGTAGAACTTCTAGCTAGACCATTAGGTGAATAAAGGGACCAAGTGTCCTAGTGTGTGAAGTGTTTGTAGGAGGATAGGTCTTGATAGGTCCTTAGTGACCTTTAGGTCCGTTTAGGTCCAATGAGGTGTTTTTTGGAATCTTGTAACAAAATGAGCCAAGTAAGGGACTAGAGGTCCTATTTGATGGTTTTTCATCATATTTGGTGGATTGGACAAGTTTGGGCATAGTTGGACCAAGTTTGGAGATCAAAATTAAAAGTTGCAAAAAAGTTGTCAATGTTGTCATTGACAACGTTGACAACTTTTATGACAAGTTTGCATCTTTGGTGGAATTGGTTAGATAACTATCTGAAACTGATGAATTAGTGTTAGGTTCAACTATATAAGACCATCCTCGAGATGTTTTCAGGGTTGGCAAGTTAGAGAAATTTTGTGTACGGACTGTGTGAAGCAATTAGAGTGTCTGTTTATGATTTTTGATGTGATCGGGTTATTTAATGGATTGAAAGAACTTCTCTAAGATTTGTTTTATGTAATGTAGGTTATTTTAGAACTTCTTGTGGTGTTAGATTGTCAGAGTCAATAGTTTTAGTTGTTTGTATAAAATCTTTCAAATTTAGTCCAGTCACTGGTCTGATTTGAGCATAGTTTGCAAATGGGGTCTTAACTCCATTTTCCTAGGTGGCTTTCGCATGGGCTCTTGGATTATGAGAGTAGACTCCATGTACATTGGGTACATAGTAGGAGGGGCCTAGAAAATGAAGGCAAGCATTTTTAAGGTGATTCCCTAGGCGAGCCAAAGTGGCATGGCTAGGGATCACCAGTGATTGCAGAGCTAGCTAGAGGGATAGAAAAAATCCATAGCTTCAATCAGAGAATGTGGGAATGTAGGAGAGTCAATGAAGGATCCCCAAACTAGAGGAGGAATTTTGAGGAGTTACTTTGTTAGCCAAGAAAGTTCATTTCTTGAGAAGACAGTGCAGAAGCCCTAAAACCCTAAATTTTAGGCATGATTGTAGGGAGGACTGTACAGACACCTCTAAGAGCCAAGACCTATAAAATCCTTAGGTTCTTGATAAAGGGTATTAGGATATGAACTTGGTTTTCATACTGGTTTGGAATATTTAATATTTGTTGTAGAAAAGGTGCTTAATTAGGCCTAAAGCTTATAGCCCTATTTTGGGTAAGATTGCCTTGGAATTTGGAACTTGTTTAGGGTTACATATCCAAGAAAGGTTGTGAGGGTTGTAATTTGTCCTCTTAACATCCTTGAATCCTTCCTTTCCAATTTGGAAATTTTTGGGATCCAATTGGATCAGATATTGCAGATGGAGCAAGAAAGACCAAATTGAGGTCTAGTGAAAAATATGTAGAGCTTAAATTCTATCTTGTTGGTGTGCACTTGTTGAAGGACTTAGGATCTTGTGGTAAGATACCCAAGGAGCCTAGGGTTAGAAAAAGACCCTAGTATGTCATAGAGTGACCTAGGAGAACCTAGAAAAGGTCTCAAAAGAAGCAAGATAAGTGCTACATCAGTTTCCTTTTGTATTCTTCTCAGTATTGACCTATTTTTCGGTAGTAGACCTCTCTACATCAACCTTATCTTTATCTGTAGTTTTTTTGTCTCTTCAATTTCCTTGGTAGTGGCATCACTCAGTTTATTCTCTCCACTTGTAGTTTGATTCTCCTCCTTTGTATCCTTTTTCTCCCCTTATTCGTAACCTTTTTCCATCGGTGTGTTTGCATTAGGCTCAGGTGTCTTCTCCTTTTCTTCAGTGATGATATTGATAGCTTGTTTCAATAAGGGCATGTGACCTAGTACATTTACCTATGCAACATCCATTATATCCTTTTCCTTTTCTTGCTTAGTGGCATCAGTTACATCTTCATCATTTTTTGGATCATCATCAAAATCAATCTGAGTAACATCTTTGGTTGTGATGTCTCATGTTTCCCCTAATGATTGTAATATGTGAGCTATGTCATCCATGGCCTTGCTTGCCATTGTTGTCAAATCAACTAGAGTGACATCCTCGGTGTCATTGATGAAGATATTTTTTGGGCTCGATGTGGCCTTTTTCTCTTTATAGTGAGGTTTCTTGGTAAAAGCCAGTACTTTCTTGGGGGCATTTAAGATTTCATTCCAAATCTCATTGCTTTCATTGTCAAGGTCTTTTAGCCTGCCCTCTAGTACTTTGTATGCTCTCATCTTTTCTGAGAACTTCTTTGCATGCTCCTTCATTGTTTCATCAATTTCTTCAACTGTTGACTCGGGTGGCATGAGTGTAACTAGGGATATTTCCCTTGTCTATTTCTCTGTATGCAAGGCATATGCCCATCTTGCTAATATTTTGTCATTAAGATCTTGTGGCATTTTCTTGTTGATTTTTATAGATACATACTTGTATGCAACCATTTCCTTTATTATGGCTTCTTCTATCTTATACTGATCTTCGGGAGACAAGGTTAGCCATTGTCTAATCTATCGGTGTGATATGCTCTTGGTGTTAATGATTGATTCTGCAACTTCATCAACTATTTTAGGAACTTTGAGCTTTTTAGCTTGGAGTCCTTGTTCTTTCTCATCCTGTTCATTATCTTCCTTTTCTTCTTTTCCTTGGATATATCTCCTTTTTTGTCTTGGTGTTGTTTTCTCTATTTGAGGCTTTCTCTTATAAGTCCTCACTATACCTTTCTTTACCGGTGCTGAATATGCATCTTTGGTAGTTTTACTCCTGGTTCTTGATGTAGATGTTACATTTGTAACCTTTTCTTTCTTGGTTGGGGGTGCATCTGACTTAGTAGATTTAGAATCACTCAATTTTTTATCTTCACCGATAGTTGACTATCCCTCGGTGACATCTTGTTTTGATTCTTCATCATTTAAAGATAGTTTCTTCTCAAGTGTTTTCACCATATTTATTTTCTTCATGTCAATTTTCTTCACTACTAAGCCAGTTTTGATTCTAGCCTTAGCTTCCTCATACTTTCCAAATCTTCTTAATGATTTTTCCACCGGTTCATTCAATAATGATTCAATAGCCGGTTCATTCAATAATGATTCAATAGCATTTGTAGCTTGATCAATGTTGATCTCATAATCCAATGGTGGAAACCATGTTGTTCTTGGTACAACTAGTTTTATTAGAGTGGTGTCAGTGTCCAGTATGAAACATATGTCATCTTTATACCGTTCAACCAATTGTGCAGGGATTCTCATTCTCTTCTGCATTATGTTTTTGAAAGATGTGAAATATAAATCTATTATAGATGTGAAATTATCCACCAGTGACTTAATGAATTCACTAATTTGTGTAGTTATTGGTCAGGTTGTGTCCCAATTGACATTACCGACAGATGGGCAGAAATTCTAAAAGTAGAAAAATGTGCACATAAGGAGTGAACCAAACTTACTTGAATTAGATCTGGCTGACCTAATTGTACTCATATTATCCTTTAGTTTCTTGATTAGCATCTTGGATAAGTCCAGTTGTAGTCCTTTCTTCACAATCTTATAAGTAGTGTCAATTGCTCCACAAGCTATATTATTTAGTCTGCTATCTTGGTATATTTTGTACCCAAGTACACATGTACCAAACTTCATCTCTGGTTCGATGATGGAATTAACTTTCAAACCTCTATCATCCCATACTACACCTATTAATGTTTCAATATCAGGGTGAGAAGGATGATTTAGGGCTTTAGCCTTGTTAGGTACTGGATAACCTATTACCGCGTGAATCACATCCTTAGTGATTGGTTTTGGTTCATCCAACCACATTTTTCTGTCATGTACTTGACTGGGTACTATTCAAATCCACTTAGTCTTGAACTCTTTTAGGACCATTAGAGAATTTTTTAACCCTTTCACCTCAATGTGTTTGTGTTCATCTTTCCATCTGTGCAAAGCTTCTTGTAAGTTTCTTCAACCTCAAGATCTCTGATCTCTGCAATCTTGCAGTGGATGTATGCATGGATATATTTGACTACACAACCCTAGGAGGGATGCTTGAGAATTATCCCTTGTCATCGGGTTGTGAAGCAACCTCAGGGAAAAATTTATACTTAGGCTCTTCACAGGTTGTGTTCTTGATCAGGTTGACCTTCTTGTCCTTTGTGTTCTTGATCTTTGTGACTCGCAAGGTAGTTTCCATTGTTCGTGAAATTAGGGATTTCTTCGTAATGAACTCTGAGCTTGGTAAGTCTTGGTACTTACGTGATCCTCATTGTAGATGCTAGGAATCTATTGGAGTCTCCTTTAAATCTATTGTTAATCAATCTACAAACTTGTCACTTTTAGTCGCTCTCCTTCGCTCTGTTGTACTCACTTTTTGCTTGGTGAATGAATCAGCTCTTTGATGCCCTATTTATAGAAAATAACCTAAGTGGTGCAATTAATGATTTAGCTACCACTCGGTTGATGAAAAAAAGACGCTCGAGTATCATACCAAATTCATCATAGGTGAGAATACAATGCTCAGGGTAAGTGACAATTTAGTTGCACTTTTCACATGTTCACCGACAATACTCGGTATTTAACGAAGACTTTATTGTCTTTTGCAAGATTACTGATGATGCTCGATTTATATTGACATCTTGGTTATTTTTTATATGTATACCAATGATGCTCAGTATGTATTGACCGATGAGATTGGATTAACAAAATCATAACAAGAAATACCTTAGTGCATCTCCATTCATGTTAATTTAGCATATTATCAATGAATATTGGAACTAATGTAAGATATATCTTTGTATAATGTATTTTTGTACTTACTTGTTTTGCTTAGGTGGGGGTGGTGATATCACTAGATCCATTGGATGAGGTGTCACCAACTCTGGTGCTTGGTCCAGCATCATCTTTGCATGAATCTTTCCTCCACATTTGATTTCTCATTCTCCTAATATCTTCAATAGTGTTCCCATTAGAAAAAGTGCTTGACTCTGTCACTCAGTCTCTGCAGTCCTTTCTTAGGTGACTGACCTTATGAAACTGTAAGCATTCCATTCCAGAGTTAGTCAAATTCCTCGATCCCAGACATATGGGTTATCAACTCTTCTTAGTTTATAAGCATTTTCTTATTCTTTTGGTTTCCATACTTGCTTTTTCTTTTTCTTCCATTCATCAGATGTGTGGCCATGCATTTTTCAAGTAGAACAATATTTTTCCATTTAGGATTCCTTCTTTGGTTTTTTCACCTTAGATATGTATTCATGTGCTTTATGTCCATGCTTGTTATAGTTTAACATTTACCTATGAATGTAGAAGTGGATTTAGGAATACCTTTAGCTTTGCTCCTACAAACATTTGATGTGTGGCCTGGTTTTCCATAGTGATTGCATGACTACTTCTTTGCTCTTGGATTTGTGTAGACATCTTTTTATCAGCTCAGTTTGATGATTCTCCAAGATCAGTATATTCTAGACCAATATTTTTGTTGAGTCTTCTTTGTCCATCTACAAAATCATCCATTCTTTTTGTACTCTCTTCAACTTTCTTGATCATATAATTATGTTGTTGCTGAATCCTTACTTCATGCTTTAGTTTCTCATTTTCTTCTCTTAGTTCACCAATAGCTTCCAATTTCCCATTGATTTCTATATTCACTTGGTTGGCCTCATGACTCATAATAACTATTTGACTGGTGATCTCATGATGATGTTCAGTAAGTCTTTGTATTTCAGTTTCTCTCTCTTGCAACTTCTTAGTCATCTTCCTCTTGTCATCAATAGCTAATGTTCTTTCTTGTTCAGCTTGTCTAGCATTATTTATAACATTAATCATTCTTACCATCTATGTCTCTTGACCGATTTGCAATAACTTTACTTGTTCTGTCAGGTGTTGATTGATTTTATTAAGACTTGTAATTCTTTCTTCAGATATGTCTGATGTATTGTTAGATATAGATCTTGACGAATCAAACAAATCAGGTATCTCTTCTTCATGATAGTCATTTTCATTATAGTGATATGCCATAAATTTTCTTTCATCCAATAGATCTCTCATCTTGATTCTTGCTTCTTTGTATTTCTCATAGAAGATCTGTATCTACAACTTTTGATTCTCAATATTCTTGTCAATCTTCTACTATTCCATTGTATGATAGTTTCTTTCAAGTGATTTAAACTTTTCCAAATAAGAGATCTAGCTTTGATACCAATTGTTGGAATAATGGAATGGTGTGTATTGAGAGGGGAGGCATGAATCAACACCCTTAAAACTTTTATCACTTTAACCTTTAGTAATATTACTTGCATTACCGACCATATTGTTTTTCTACCTTATGCATGTAATGTCAAAACATAAACTTAATTGCATGTAAACATTCATAGAAACATTCATTAAAAGTGGTTACACATGACAAAAGAATTGGTAACGTAGAAAACCCCTATTGGAAGTAACATTTTAGACTGGTTAGGTCTACTTGGTTAAGATATTTTAACAACACTGTTAAGTGTGCACTCGGTTAAGAGATTTACAATAAGACTGTTAAGTCCACCTTCTTAAAGGATTTCTTCTATTTGCTACAATTGTTAGAGAGTAGTCAAAAATACTTGTTGACCTGATGGTATGCAATCTTGAATTTCTAAATACAGATCCTTTAAGTTCACAAGATATGTGTATCACCTATAGTTATTGATTAATACCTTTATTCTGCTCGGTATCCTTGAATCTTAGTTCTTCATAACTGAATTCTTCCTTTTGTGTCCTTCTGCATGAAACTCTTTGTTTGATCCATAGATGTCTTCTATAGCTACAATCATCATGTTTTGATTGATTACTACATCTATTTATACAATTCATTGACCTAATTAGGATTTACAATAAAAACTCTATGATCAAAGGTTTAAAAATTGACCTTGATCTCCTAGTCTGCATGTTTACAATCAGTTAGAATGATTAAAAATATTACATATGCTTTACTTGATCCTTAAGAAATGGTTTTATAGCTATGCATAAAGCTAATTATAAAATGGAAGTGCTTTAGCTGACGTGTATCTCAGATCTAATTTTCTTAGAAATAAAACTCTCTCGGTAGACTGATACTCGGTATGCTCTATAGTCTATGCTCGGTGATGTCTTTGAACTGTCTGTCAGTTTAATCTATAAACCATGCTCTCAATTTATTCTGTAAACTGTCTATCGGTGATAGTCTGATTTTGGTGTTCATTGTGCTTGTTTGTTTCGGTGATCATTGCACTTGTTTGTATGCTGTCACTCAGTGATCATGTTACCGAGAGTCCAAAAATTGTTTCCTTGTATACTGATGACAAATTATTATCATCAAGGTCTTACTCCTACAAGTTTTTCAACTTTAGAGGAATTCTTCACTAAATTTAATTATTTGAAGTTGCAATTAAAAGATTGTGGAATTGATAAGAAAGAGGATCAATTAATCCTTTTTTTACTTTCCAAACTAGGTTTCAAATTTTACATGTTTGTCTCTACTTTATATTCAACTAAATGATCCCTTGGTAGCTACAGGAAAATGCCCTCACTTGATAACTGCATTACTGATCTAAAAAGGGAACAAGAAAATTTAATTCAAATCGCCACTTAAAAATCTAATAAGGCACAAGCTCTAATTGCAGGAATTGAAAATTAAAAAAATGCTAAAGGAGAGAAAAAGAACACTAAAAAGGACAAGGAAGGGAAGAAAGAAGATAAAATTGACAACTTAAAAAAATATAACCCATCTCAATAAAGTAAATCAACTACTGAGAGAGTTAAATTTTCCTTTTGTAACAAAACTGGTCATGAAGAGCATTAATGCATGAAAAAAAATTAAGAACCTCACTTTTCTACTCAAAAAGATTAATATTGAGGTAACTAATTCTGTCAAAGAAATTGAAAGGTAGGGACATCTCATTTTCTAAATCGATTAAAAATTCTAGTGCTACACACCATATAGGTTCTCAACTTGATGCGGACTCTTTAGATCCTAATTCTAGTCCTTTTTATTTATATGATTCAGTAGATGACAGACATATTCAGGAATATTTTCAGGAAGGGCCACATGCTCTTCTTAGTGTGCAGTCTACATCAGCAACATCATCATCCTTTGAAAGGCCTTATACGCCTCTTCACTTCTTAACTCTTTTTTGGAGGATAGTTTTTTCCCACTGGGCTTTCTGTCTTTCTCCTTTTATGAGATATTTCATTGTAAATGGGTACCTCATCAAGCAAGTAGTCAGGACTGATTTTTATCTTATCCTCCTAAGTTATGGTTATGGGTGTGTTAGTGTTAGAATTTAAGATTGATGTGACCTATATTATTTTTATTGATGTAAACATATCCTTATTCCAGCCTCTTGGTGTATTAGTTATTGTGGAATCGATGGGCTTTGGCATATCAATTGATGTTCTTTGATAGTCTATATGTTTTGATTGAGGCTGTCACAGACAAGTTTCTATTAGTGTTCTTCATTGGATGCAACATATGGTTGATTCAATCAATCCTAGTTGGATGATTATCCCTTGTATATTAACTTGTCCCATCTATGCATGTGTAACGTGTTGATCATATTTGTTGGAACCGAGTTCTTTGGATATGGTGGCGTGTTGGCTTGAGTGATGCATATTGTAATGTTGGAAGTGGTCCTCATTTCATTCCTTACCACCCTAGGAATATTTTAGCATGACCTATTTCAACTTTTTTGGATGACTTAGTGGATGTTATGGTGTTGTATATATAAGAGAGAGGAGTTCTATTATTGGGTATCTAGATTAGCGTCCATCTCCGGATCAATATCTTATTTGATAAGACTCATGCATAGTGATATGTGAAGTGATTGTGAATATGTTTGTGAGAGACATGTATTCGTGTGCAGCAAAGTGTTGATCTCTATGGTGGATTCTATCTCTTTTTTATTTTTTTTGGTAGTGAGCCTTATTGTATTGGCAGTGAGCCTTTTTGTATCGGAAGTGAGCCTTAGTGTATCGATAGTGAGTCTTTGTGTATTAGTAGTAAGCCTTATTATATCAACAGTGAGCCTCTATGTATTGACAGTGAGCCTTTGTGCATCTGCCAGTGATCCCTTGTAAAAATTACCATACCGGGGTTACCTTAACAACTATTTTTCATTTCATGAGAATTAGCTTCTAAGTGGTTTTTCCCATTTTAGGTTTCCATGAAAAAATCTTGGTTTTCAATATGTCAATTTTTTTGTATTCTCAATGCTTACATTTATGTGGATGTCTGATGTGCTTAATCAACAAATCTAAATTTGTTAATATTGTTAGTTGTGAGTTGATTGACAGAGGAAAAGGTTTTATAAGTTGTGTGGGAATAACTGATTCACCCCCCTCTCAGTTATTCAGCTTGTTCAACAATTGGTATCAGAGCTTAGTTCCTTGGTGAAGAGCTTAACCAATTAAGGAGATTTTGATGGCGCATAGATTGACTATCCCTTTGTTTGATGGATCAGATTATAGTTCATGGAAATATCATGTGAAAGGATACTTGGTATCGATTGGTTAGAAGACCTGAAATCATATGGAGACAAAGTATGTATTTCCTCAGAATGGGCTTACCACTCAGGAAAAAATTGAGGCATATGAAGAAAATGAAAAGGAAAGGTATGTTATTACTAGTGCTTTAGCAAAGACCAAATTAGAAAAGGTTATTTCTATGAAGACAATCTTGAGAAATTTGATAGCGGAGGGGATGAAGGAATATTTATAAGTTATTATACAAAGAAAAAAGTATATCAGTGCTACAATAAGAAATTGAATAAAATTGTGAAAAGTGTGAATGTGAAGATTTATGAATAATTTTAGGTCCTTGAGCGACACATCGAGTATGAATTTGATACAAATGAAAAAAGGAAGGAGGAAAAGAAAGAAGAAGAAGATACTCAACCCACATCGACATCTACAACAAAGAAACCAAAATATGTATAGAAGAATCATATAGAGAATAAGATCATTAGGGACAAGAACATAGGGGTGTGCGTGTGAAATTGTGTCAGATACCTATGGCTGAAAAAACACACTTCAATGAACCATTATAGGGTTAGCATATTAGAAAATGAAAAAATCATAATACTGAAATGCCCAAGGCTAACTGACATTGTCTCATTTCCTTCTAGTAGGCAGGAGTTTGAATCTTTCCCTCAGGTCATTGCAAGAAACAGTGACTACACCAAATCCTAAATGAAGGATTTGAAATAGCTAAAATGATATGATTCTAAATGATATGCAAATGCATGATTGATCACAAGCTAATTATGATTGATTTTATGACACCAATTTCAAATATTCTTCTTCTTTTCAAAGCCCAAATTGAAATGTACTCTAGATTATGATTTGCATGATTGAAATTAAACTAACAATTATTCAATCAAAAAGCTATGAAATGCTAAAATGCTTGAAATTTTAAGAAATGAAAACTACATAATAACATTAGCTAAAACTGGGATCCTTTGTGAAGGAAATGAGGCTCTCTTTTATAGAAAATCTCTCCCAAAATTGACGGTCGAGATTAGAGGAAATAAGTGGCTCAGATTCAATTTGAGGAAGCACAATCTATGTGCAAGCAATTTGATTGGTCAAAAGATTCAGTCTTTTTGGAAACTTCCAAATTGATTTTCAGTTAACACCTTTGTTTTCAAAATGATAAATAGATAAGATTAATTTAACTGAATAAAATAGATTTGTTTCCAAAATGAGAAAAGATAAGATTAAATCAACTGAATAAAATAGATTTGTTTCCAAAATGAGAAAACATAAGATTAAATCAACTGAATAAAATAGATTTGTTTCCAATTGAGAAAAATATAAGATTAAATCAATTGAATAAAATAGATTTATTTCCAAAAATCAATTGATGACATCATATGCATTTTTAAAGATTTAATTGATTTAAATGCATATTTTAATTCAAAAAAGAGTTGATGACATCATATGCATTTTTAAAGATTTAATTGATTTAAATGCATATTTTAATTCAAAAAATAGTTGATGACATCATATACATTTTTAAATATTTAATTGATTTTAAATGCATATTTTGTTTTTATTAATTAATTTAATTCCTTTTTGAATTTTATTGAAAATTTAGTAATTTTATTTAATTAATATATTAGAATATCAATGAAATAATTAACATAAGGTTTATTTACCAATGTATTATGATTTCAGGAATTAGTTAATTAATCAAGTATGATGATTAATTAGGACCTAGGATTCAGGTCAGATTAGGATTCGGGTCAGATTAATTGCATGTTTGGTTTAGGACTTAGAATTATCAAGATTGGGGTTTCTTGATATTTGACTGAGATTAGGGGTCTAGGGTTTATGTGACCAATTTTAGGTCATTACATTTGCCCATCTTTGAATTGATGTGCAATCGACACATTGATTCAAAGACTTGTTAGTGAGAAGACCAAGAACAGTTTGATTTGAAGTGATGAAATCATTCTTTTGAAGAAGACCGACTCTGAGCTTGATTGGATGAAGAACGATCAAAAGCTATAAAACATAATTCTTAGTTTGATTTGAAGCGATGAAACTAAACATATTTCAGGAACTCTTAAACCTTTTGATTGGTTTGAACGAATAACCTATTTGATTTGAAGTGATGAAACTGATTACCATTAAGAGATTTGACTAGCAAGTAGATTGACTTGATTTGAAGCAATGAAGCCAATTTGATCAATGTATCTAGTTTCAATAATGAACAACTTGTATAAGACCAGTCTTGTCTGGTTTTGAGTGTATTCATCACTGTATAAGACTATTGATTAGGTTGCCTTTGATTTTAAGATGATCTCAACTTGATTTGATGCGATGAAGCTGAGATGCCTCAAGCAATGGGGTTTTGATTGAGGATGTGATCAATGGAATGTTGATGTCCTGATCCTGCCCCCTTAAAAGAAAAATTGAAATATGTCTAGGTGCCCCAGTGATGAGAGGCAATTCAATTGATAATATGATGCAAGAAGAAGATGATCTAATTAGAAAGAGGTCCCAAGCAGTTAGGACCAAAGATGTACTTGATGGGAGGTCATGTTTGATCGAGATTGACCAAAAGTAAGATAGGAGGATTGATTAGAAGAAAAGCATGAGAGATTTCCATTGGTTGTGCAAGAGATCAGCTGCAGTTGATTGATAAATTCAAACATCAAAAATGACAAGCAAGATGATTTTAGATTTTGATTTCAATCCTGAAAATGGAATTAGGACAATCATATTAGTGAGGGGTGTCATCTTCCTGTCAATCAATGCACAACTAACCACTTATCAAAAGGAAGATTGATCGATAAGAACCTCAGATCCTTCACATTGTAGATAGATATCAAGATTATGCAGATTTCAACACCATGCAGATGCAGATGCAAGACTAACATGAATGCAACATAAGGTGTAGTCACTAAACCTTTAGCATTGAAATTTTTCATCATCGAGCATTTTTGGAACAGAAGAGTCGATACAATCCTTACTAGTGCCACTGCGACCATAAGAATATGAATATGAATTTCATCAGATAATATATGAGAAACTAATGTAAGCATCAAAGCACAAAAGCCAAGATGACGTGAACATTGTTTCTATTTGATGTTGCAAGAGTACACCAGTATCAAGGTATTTAAAGCCAAGATAACTATGAGTGCAATCTAGCGTAAACAAACAGAGCAATAACAGTCATGGAGATAGTTCCGACCTCACCTTGGCATACAAATAAATATGATCGAGGGATGTGAGGATTTTCTGCCTTAATGCAGGAGCTCTTACCACACACACCCTATTTATTTGACATTGTTGGATCATCGAGACCACACCAACAAGCAGTAGACAAAGAAAAGATTGACAAAAAATCAATGAAAATAGACAACATACAAATAGAAGTTCAACATACTTTAGCCAGTTTCAAAGTTTGCAGATGTGTATGTGTATGAGGTGTTGAGAAACACTGTTGATCTTGTGAGTGAGATGTGTTTGAGTGCTATCAATTTGTTGTTTACATTTTCGGTATCCAATGTGTGTTAAGAAACAAATATGCATCCAAAGATAGTGTTAAGAAACACTTTTGATTAGGGTGTTGAGAAACACCTATTTGCGTCAGTAGCGAGTTGTCCTTCAGAAATGACAAGATTACTGACTCTAGTGTAATCCAAAGATGTGATCAAATTGGGGACCCATGCCCCTAGTAAAAAATGGTGATTGCGATGACTGACTTGACTCATACTGCAAGGAAAAATCTGATTTGATTGCCCCCAGACTATGACTCTGGATCAGTTTCAAGCCAGGAGGGTTCTCAGAAGAACCAAAGTAATATTCATTCTCAAGAAAGATCAAATGGGTTTTCCCCCAATGTCTAGAAAGGTGTAGGAAATTTTAGATGGATTAGAAATTTTATGGATGAGGCGAAAAGACAATGATGGATGAAGAGGGTGAATGCAACCCTCAAGGACAGTCTCCTCAAGATTACCCAAGCTAGGGAAAAATAATATAGCAATGTAGGCTCATGGAGTGGTGCTAGATAGCATATAAGATAATGACCTGATGTCATGAAAAGCATGTGGTCCAAAATAATGGACATGTCAAGAAGTTTTTGAGAACCTATTTTACATTTTATGTTCTTCATTTTGATCAAGACCAAGGGGTCAATTAGATAGGATAGTGATGGGATAACATAATCAGGATAAGGGGTGATGGAGGTATAAGTAGATCTTTTGGGATATGGCAGGAATGCTCAGAGATAAGAAGGATAGGCTTGGGATAAGTAAGATCATGATAGGGTAAAATAGACAAGAGCAAGTGAATAGGCTAATGGAAAGGATAATGCATGTCAAGAGGCGTAGTGTTCATGGATAGGCTCAACCTTGTCAAGATCACCAGAAGGAACATGGATGTTCATGGGATAGCTAGATGTAAGATATGATGGATAAGATGACATGGAAGGAGCTTTCCTCCAAGTGAAGAGTGCAAGTAGGAGGAATTATGCATGATGCCTGTTTTCCAGGTTTTCATCATGGTACTTATCCAAGGTGCCACAAGAAGTGGTTTTCACCATAGGACAGATTGATTCATCTTTACTTTTGCTACCAAGGTGCATCTTTACCAGGTTTTCACCAAGGCACTTTTTCTTTTTTATTTTGTACTAATAATTTTATGAAGGAAATTTAAGTCTCTTTCTCTTTGGATAGTGCTCCTTTGAAAGATATTATATGATGGGCTAAGGCCTCTAAAAGTATGCTCAAAGATGTTGATAGGGTGATGGTAGAGAAGAATGATATGAAGGATAAGGGAGTGGTAGCCAAGGATTTATGTGATGGATTGGATAAGAGGAATGGAAGGATATGAGATGGATGGGTAGTAGGTAGGTGTAGGATATTGGATAGGGTATTGAAAGGTTTGTGTAGAGGTAGATGGAAATGGTGATAAGATCAACACTGACACACCCCTTGAAAGGTAGCGGATGGATGGAGGAAAAGTGGATGGAAGTAGATGTGATATGTGAACCATTGCTAGACATGGATTCTTGATATTGATCATGCTTGAGATTAGTACCTTTTTCTTCTTTAGATAAATCATTAGGATTGTATGGTTTAATTATGCCATCATTAAGAAGATCTTGGATTTTATGTTTCAACTCCATGCAAGTTGAAGTTTTATGCTCATTTCTTCGATGATATGCACAATAGATACTCAAGAATTTCAATCCACCTGATGTGACTTGAGGCAATGTGATGAGGTCATGCTCAAGAAGTTCTTCCAATGCTAATTCATAAGATTGTCCTAAAGGAGTGAAGTCCCTCTTGCGTTTAACCCAAGGTTTTTCTTTCATAAGGTTACTAATCCCTTTGGAGGGAGACTTCATGGTGTTTTCAATAGCTTTTAGGGCTTTGGAGCCACTCGCTTGATCAAAGATAGGATTGCCATACCAAGATTTATCCATGTTGGAAGGAAGTGGAGAGATGTTTGAATCATGATCAAATAGAAAAGGATAGGTTGATCTTAATGAGAATTTGTTGGATCATGTATCATTTTGCCCCTTTAATTCCTGGAATTTAGATTTCAAAGTTTGAAGTTGTTTTGATAAAGTTGCCATAAGAATATCTTCTTTCTCATTGTTATGACCATAAGGTTTAGCCCATTTGATTTTAGACATTATAATATTTTCTTGATGCACTTTCTTAGAAGATTGAAGAGAAGGTATGATCAATCGATTGATTGACTGACAGGTGTTGAAGTGATATCTAAAGTGTTGACTAAGTCCAAGACCAAAAGACAAAGGAGATAATGTCCAACTAAGAAAGAGAAGCAATGACTCTGATCTTGAGTCAAGGTTAACAAACCTGCTCTCACAACTTAGGATAAGGACATTGCAGACAAATATGATTAAAATAACAAGTCACTTAGACTAGCACAACAAAGTTGGATTTTGAAACAAAAAGCGAGTCTAACTGTCAACAGATTGTAGTCAATGACAAACTATAGTGATCTTCATGAGAACATAGATTTTGTGAAAATTTAGACATAACTGTCATGATAGAATACCAATTTGGACAAACATTTGACTGATTTTTAGAGTTTTGACACTAGATGCAGAAAACTTAGACAAGAGTTTGATAGTTTAACACCTAAGAGTGTAGATTTATAATTGTTTGAGCATTTCAATGTTTGTTTTGATTGTATGATTTATGTTTTTCACTCATGTAAGACAGATCAAGAAGAATGTTTGTTGTAAAAGAATAGACACACCACAATCCTAGGTAAGCCAGGGCAATATCTATTGAATTGCCACTTGAATCGAAGTTCAGCCACACCTACTCATAGAGGACAACTTAGAAACTTGGAGGCACAGGCTCCTCCTTACAATGCACTCACTTCTCAGGCACACCAAGCTTCAAATCCCAAGGGAATCACTTCCCAATGGATTGTTGTCTCCACTAAGAGCTATGAAAATGTGGGATGTCTTAGTTGTTCTCTGACCTTCCACGCTACCAAATAGAGGGAATTTGGTCACTAGAACAAAGTTTTTAGTTAGGGCATCTATTCAGGTGGTTATACTTGTGGCAGATTAGCTCTATTATGGAGGCCTCCCAGCCTACAGAAGTTATGTTCTGTAGGTTTTTGCGCACCACAAGGGTACTGAGGGAGATCTTCTTCCCAGTATTACATAATCAACACCTATTCATTGTGCCACTAATCACAATGACATTTCTTATATACCAGTTTGGAAGGACTTGGATTTAGCCTATTATCGATTGGGCAATCCACTCTCACAGCTCTGTTAAAGCTCTTGAGAGGTAGCCACGCTAAAAAAATTGCATGAATTTCTCTTACACCCAAGATCCGCGAAGGTGAGGGGAGAGGATACGTTCATGCAATTCTTTGGGATTACAAATCTAGATAACACTTCAAACACATAAGAAAAGTGATTCTTTTTTAGCACCAAATCTAAAGTGTTATTTAACTACAAAACATAAACATGATAGTTTTGGAAGACACAAAAAGTCTTCGACAAGTGTCCTACATCAAACTCATTAGTGTTTTATGATTTTTTCTTCGTTTATAACATCCTGCAAACCATTGTTAGGCTGCAATCAAAAGATAAGCATCAAGAACAAAAAAAGGCAAAGATTGGTCACCATTAGAAAGTCCAAAAATCAGAAATTTGATTGCATATTTAGAAAGTAGACAAAATATTATGCACTTTAAAAAAAAAATTCACTCAAAAATGTTACCGTATGAGCCCGTACGAGGCTTTGGAAGCTGTAAAACAGAGGATTAGACAGGTATAGTGATTAAAACCTACACTTTCTAATAAATATATGAATCAAATCCCAAAACTAAGAACAAACCAGAAATCTTCAGAAAATTCTACCCAAAATCATAAACAATTGCACTCAATTTGGACCTAAATCGAGCAAGATATGATCTTTTTAAATTAGACTGCAATTTCAAAAACTCCAATGGTGAAGGAAAAGACTTTTCAAACCCTGTTGATGTTAGCAGACTGGGGCATCAAAATTGACGGCTGTCACAGAAAGTGAGTAACAATGCAGAATGAAGGATTGACGGCCGCCAAATTTAACACAGTAAAAAAATCTATTTTTTTTCTTGAGATTTTTTTTTTTTTTTCCATTTTTCAAATGTGCATGTGAAATTGTGTCAGATACCTGTAGCTGAAAACACACACTTCAATGAACCATTATGGGGTTAGCATATTAGTAAATGACAAAAGCATAATACTGAAATGCCCAAGGCTAACTGACATCAGCTCATTGCCTTCTAGTAAGCAGGAGTTGGAATCTTGCTCTCAAGACATTGCAAGAAAAAGTGATTACACTAGATCCTAAACGAGGGATTTTGAAATAGCTAAATGATTGATTCTAAATGATATGCAAATGTGGGATTGATTTTAAAACCCAAATCAAATGTGCTCTAAGATTAAAAATTTTGCATGATTGAAAGTAAACTAACAATTATTCAATCAAAAAGGTATGAAATGCTAAAATGCTTGAAAGTTTAAGAAATGAAAATTGCATAATAACAATAGCTAAAACTGGGATCCTTTGTGAAGGAAATGAAGCTCTCTTTTATAGAAAATCTCTCCCAAAATCGATGGTCAAGATTAGAGGAAATAAGTGGCTCAGATTAAATTTGAGGAAGCACAATCCATGTGCAAACAATTTGATTGGTCAAAAGATTCAGCCTTTTTGGAAACTTCCAAATTGATTTTCAGTTAACACCTTTGTTTTGAAAATGATAAATAGATAAGATTAATTTAACTGAATAAAATAGATTTGTTTCCAAAATGAGAAAAGATAAGATTAAATCAACTGAATAAAATAGATTTGTTTCCAAAATGAGAAAAGATGAGATTAAATCAACTGAATAAAACATATTTGTTTCCAATTGAGAAAATATAAGATTAAATCAATTGAATAAAATAGATTTATTTCCAAAAATCAATTGATGACATCATATGCATTTTTAAATATTTAATTGATTTAAATGCATATTTTAATTCAAAAAATAGTTGATGACATCATACGCATTTTCAAAGATTTAATTGATTTAAATGCATATTTTAATTCAAAAAATAGTTGATGACATCATATACATTTTTAAATATTTAATTGATTTTAAATACATATTTTGCTTTTATTAATTAATTTAATTCCTTTTTGAATTTTATTGACAATTTAGTAATTTTATTTAATTAATATATTAGAATATAAATTAAATAATTAACATACGGTTTATTTGCCAATGTATTAAGATTTTAGGAATTAATTAATTAATCAAGTATGATGATTAATTAGGACCTAGGATTCAGGTCAGATTAGCTTGAAATTGATGAATTGCTTGTTTGGTTTAGGACTTAGAATTATCAAGACTGGGGTTTCTTGATATTAGACTGAGATTAGGGGTCTAGGGTTTAGGTGACCACTTTTAGGTCATTATAGGGGGTTGTTACTAGAAGTAAAGTATCTTAAGATCATGCTTTGTTATGTTTATTGTCAAAAGTTGAGTGTAAATCTTTAACAGAAGCTTGTAGTGATCAAAGTTGGATTAATACAATGAAGGAAGAACTTGGTCAGATAGAAAAGAATTAGACCTAGAAATTGGTTCCTAGGATGACAGACAAGAATCAGATAGGTACAAAATGGGTTACTGAAACAAGCTAGATGAGAATGGAAAGTTAGTGAGGAACAAGGCGAGATTGGTAAGCAAGGGTTACTCACGAATTGAAAGCAATGACTTTGAAGAGACTTATGCCCATGTTGCTTGGATGGAGACTATTTGGATGTTCTTGGTATTTTTAGCATTCAAAATACTCAAGGTTTATCAGATGGATTTCAAGTATGCATTCCTAAATGGAGAACTAAAGGAAGAAGTATACATTGAGTAACTAGAAGGATTCAGATCATAATCATATCATGATGCAATTTGTAGGAAGAAAAAAGAATTGTATGGATTGAAGCAATCACCTAGGGCCTAGTATGAAAAATTGGATAAATATCTAATCAGTCAAGGATTCAAAAAAGGATGGGCAGACAATAATCTATACTTCAAGATACTTTCAGACAAATTTTTTATTTTTATTGTGTATGTTGATGGTGTCATCTTTAGAAGAAAATACGATCTGTGCAAGAAGTTTGCTAATGAAATGCTGAAGGAATTTGAGATGTCCATGATTGGTGAATTGAATTTATTTCTTAGATTGAAAGTAAGTTAGAATGAAAAAGGCATTTTCATTTCTCAATCCAAGTATGTGAAGGAGTTACTAAAGAAGTTTGGATTAGAAAATTCAAAACCTGTATGTACTCCCATTATTACCGATTGTAAGCTGACTGAGGAGGATGATTCACCGAAAGAGGATGAAATTAAGTATAGATCAATGATTGGAGGATTGTTGTACCTGACTTCTACCATACTAGATATCATGTATGTAGTATGTTTAGTAGCCAAATTTCAGCAAGAACCGAAAGAGACACATGTTATGGCAATAAAGAGGTTTTTCATATACTTGAAAGGAACAAAAGATATGGGATTATGGTATCTAAGAGAGTCATATTTTTCACTAACGGTATATATAGATGTAGAATGGGAAGGTTGTTTGGAAAAAATAAAGAGGAGTGCTAGTGGTGAAGCATTCTTTCTTGGCTCCCAGTTAGTTGCTTGGTCAAGAAAGAAGCATGATTTTGTAACGCTATCTACTGTTGATTAAGAATATATTGCAAAATCCTTGTGTTATACTAAGGTATTATGGATAAATAAGACCTTGAATAATATAGGAGTTATCTTTGGTGAACTAATTCCTATCATGTGTTGTAATACCAACATAATAAGTGTGTCATATAATTCAATAATGCATTCCAAAACAAAACATATTAACATAAGATATTACTTTATTAGAGAGAAGGTTGAGGAAGGTGCATTTAAGATTGATTGTGTTCCCAAAAAGGAAAAAAATAGAAGACACATTTACCAAACCTTTGTACAAGGATAATTTTGATTATCTCAAGGGGAAGTTAGGCATTTTACCCCTACCTTGCCTTCACTAGATGCACCAGTGTGTGTGCATTGGTCCAGTGCTTTGTATTTCCATTTTTTCTATATCAGTGCTTGATGGCTTACTGGTAGGGGGATAAGATATTGTTATCAAGGGTGGGGGGATTTTTGTGCCCTTTTTTATTGTTGTCAAAGGGGAAGAAAATTAGAGAAAGGTTGAAGTTTATTTTTGTGCTATGTTATTGATGAATGTTGCCATCAATGACAAAGGGGAAAATTGTTAGAATGTGAGGCTGATGTGATGTATTTTGTTTTCATTTATGTCAAAATATTCTTATCCCAACCACTTGGTGCATCGGTTTTTGTAGAACTGGCTAGCTTTGGCATATTGGACGTGTATCGATTGATGTCCTCCAATAGTTTGTATGTTGCAGTTGAGGTTGTCACCAAATTTTTTGGTGACTTCTCTTTGTTGGATGCAACATATGGTTGATTGAATCAATCCTATTTGGATTTGTATCCCTTGTATATGTTGGTCCCATCTATGTATGTGTAACATGTTGATCGTATTCATTGGAACCAAGTGCTTTGGTGATGGTGTGGTGTGTTGGCTTGAGAAAGGCATGTTTTAATGTTTGAGGTGGTTATCTTTTCATTACTTCCCATCATGGGAATGTTTTGGTGCGACCTATTTCAAATTTTTTGGCTGACCTCTGGATCTTGTGATGTTTTATATAAAAGAACAAGGAGTTTTTGTGTTGGATATCTGGATTAGTGTCCATCTCTAGATCAATATTTGTATCTAGTAAGACTCATGCTTGGTGATATGTGAAGTGATTGTGAATCTGTTTGCAGGAAACCTATTTTTATGTGCACAAGTGTGTTGATCTTTGTGGTGGATTCTATCTCTTTTAATAATTTTTGGTAGTGATCCTTATTGTATTGGCAGTGAGCCTTAGTGTATCGACAGTGAGCCTTTGTGTATCGACAGTGAACCTTAGTGTATGGAGAATGAGCCTCTATGTATCAACAGTGAGCTTTTGTGCATCTGGCAATGAGCCCTTGTAAAAATCACCATACCAGTGTCACCTTAAAAGGTGCTTTACATTTCATGAGAATTATCTTCTCAATGGTTTTTCTCATTTTGGGTTTCCACATAAAATCCTAGTGTTCTCTATGTCAATTTTTCTACGTTATTAATGCTTACATTTATTTGGATATTTTATGTGCTTAACAATCAAATCTAAACTTGCTAATACAGTTATTTGTGAGTTGACCGACAAAGTAAAAAAATTTATAAGTTGTGTGGGAATAACTGATTCACCCCCCTCAGTTATTCAACCTATTCAACAATTATTGTATTTATTTAATTTATTTACACTTAGGCTTATTAAGATTAATTAGTTGTCCATGATCATTTAATACTTTTCTATAGAAGCTTTCATCCTTTAGGAGTTGTCTAGAGATGTGTCAATTCTATTCTGACACATTATCCTAGTTTAGTGGGTTATTTTTTGCCACCACTCTTGGTTGAGGAGTCTATCCCTACTTTTGTGGTTGCAATTTCACCTATATGTACTCACCTCTTTTTCAATATTAAAAGTTTAGAATTTGGTGTAGATATGTTATGCTTATATATAATATATTTATACTTTAATTATTATCTTGGCACATTTGAAATATTTTTATCATAGAAATCCTTTTGAATAAAAAATTATCTCTAGGCATCGATGTTAATGTTGATATCTAAGTTTTGTTGATCATTAGTGTCCCACACTTACTCATTTATCTAGGCAGTTTTATCTAGTCATCACTTTGACCGAGCTATCTGGCACAGTCATTTCCAAGCAATTAATAGTTGTCGAGTCACACAGTTGCCAAGTTCAGTTCATGCCGAGCGACAGAGTCTTTGTGTTCCAAGAAAGACAGTTTTGTTATGTATGTTAGGATTGACACCAATTTTGAGGTAAACTATTTTGGGCCAACGTATCTAAGAATTTAATGTTTTCAATGGGATAATTACACATTTAATTATTTGATCCCACTACATGGCATGGAGCCAATCAGAAAATTGGATTGCTCTAGCAGCATAAGCATTTGATCCTGATCGTTGATCTAGATCTAATTTCCATATCTGTAAAGTATATTAAGATTGCTTCTCACCCTAATTAAAAAGTACTGAGAGAAGGTGTATTCATACATGAGAGATGTGCAAAGGGGTGTTTTGATTAAAGAAGCATAGATCTAGCAAAGTGAAAGTGCAATGAGTAGAAGAGTAAAGATATATCAGATTATTACATCAGAGAAGGTATTGAAAATAGGAGATCCATTATCAGCATCAGAGTGCATATCGAAGGATCAGATCTTGAGACATTATAACAGGTGTATCAAGTGAAATGTCTTAACAAAGGGGTTCTAACAGACCTTTCTAAATCTCTTAGCCGAGTGCTTACTTTGTTGTAAGTTTAAATCCTTTTACAAGGTAGATTGTAATGATCTATAGCTCTTAACCAAGCAGACCTTTAACTAGGTAGATTACATATTGTGATCAAATTTTGTAGCCCTAACAGGAACACTTTATTGCTACAGTAGTGAAGATTGTTTTGGGTGTCATCCCCACCCCATTTTTATCTTATTGGGTTTCTAGGTTACCAAAATTATGTATCTTGTGTTATTTATTTGTTGTCATGGATGCTACTAGATGATAGATCAATTACATTTATGGTATGGTTGTGGATTAGTTTGTTTTAAGTGTTAAAAGTTGAAGATTTGATTCACCCCCCCCTCTCAGCATCTTTCTTTCCCAATATTGTATTTCCAACAATTGTTATTAGAGCTTAGTTCTCCTACAAAAAGTTTTAATCATCTTGAGAGTACAGATCTTGAGATGGAGATTTACAAATTGGGTAAAGTCATTGAGAATCAAAAGATTGAAATTCATCTTGCATTACATTAGCTTGAGATAGAAAGATAGGAATTGAGGAAGTCCTTGATATCTAGGAAATATTTGACCAAACAAATGAATGACAATCATTATCAAGAAGAAGACACCACAAGTCTATTTCAGAATGGAAACTCTACTAAGAGCAATGCAACAATTTTAGATCTACTGGAAAGGAACAATACATTGTGTGAAGAAGTTAGAAACCTGAAAAGAGAACAAGAAATGCAAACAGTAAGACTATGTGAAGTAGTGGAACAAAAGAAGAAAGCTGAAGATGACAAAGCTATGGCTGAAGAAGACTAAAGAATGATGACTATCAGACTTGATGAAAGGATGCATGATGTACAAACAATGAAAAATAATCAGGTTGACATGGTGAATCAATTGCTACTTGCATATCAGGAGATCAGTAGGAAAGAAATGGAAATTGTGAATTTGAGATCTGAGAACAGTCAATTGAAAGATGAATTGAGATCTGAGAAAAAATTAATGAAAGATTGAACAGACCCAATGAAGCTTTAACTCATTTTGAAAACTTGATGGAAGCATCAAGGAGATCTAAGGACACTTCTATATTAGGTCACGTTGAACAACAGACATATTCTAAGAAAGGAGAATCATCTAAGATTGGTGAAAAGAGGAATGCAAAGACAAAGAACAACAAACGTGTATGCCACCACTATGGAAAACTAGGACACACAGCAAACATCTGCCGAAGAAAGAATGGTAAGTCCAATCCTAAACCTAAGTTCAATGGTTATTGTTTTAACTGTAAGAAGTTTGGACATCAAGCACATGAATGTTGGGCAAAGGCAAATAATGCACCTCCCACACCTAGATTCAATGGGTATTGTTACAACTGTCAAAAGTTTGGACATAGAGTACAAGATTGTAGATCTAATGCTAAACAACAATGAACATCAAAGACACAAGAAAAAGAACCAAGGAAAGGTAACACTTACATTGCAGATTACAACACATGGCATAGTTTTCATTACTGTGGTGAGTATGGGCATGTTCCAAAAAACTGCATAAATGCACATTTCAGAGGAAAATATAAGAGTTGGATGAATGGAAGCCTAGTTTGCTATAATTGTCTGAAAATCAGTCACACTAGAAAGGATTGGAAGACAAGGGTACCTGCTCCTACTGTTGAGTAAATTAGCACACAAATGAACCTAACATGGGTAAGGAAAATAGAACTAAGAAGCAGTGAAGCTATTGAAGCTGAGGTCACCCAATCCAATGGATCAGTTGATCATACCATCACTAATTAAGAAAAATTGGTATGTGAGGAACTGTGTTTATATCTTATATCTTTTATCAGTTCCTAAAATATAATAGTGCAAAATTCAATATCTGCATATGTTAAGATGCATAAGGACATATTTATGAGACATGTATCTAGCGAAGTCTATATGCACTATAGGTGCCAAGAAATAGTACTATTATACACTAAGACCAAGTTCTCCAATATGTGTCAAGTTTGTATGGGTTGTCACCGAGAGATAGATGAGTTTTGTGAATCAGTTGAGGACAGCTGTCTGCCACTCACTCAACAGATAGAACATTTATTGCTAACCTAACTTTTGACCTTTGGATCCTATAAAGGAATGAGTCATTGTTTACTAATTTTCACCTTGCGATTGAGAATTCACAGAGTGTTGGAGCATTTGCGAATGTGATTTCTGCAAAGATTTTTTGAAGATTTCTACAACATTCCATTGGCTATCCTAAGTAAAAGTGTGAATTTTGATATCTACCAAGGTATTCTATTCATTATATTTGGAACCCTATTTCTTTCAAAATCATGGCAGCAAGTTCTTTCGCAACAGCTAAGGGTATGGAGAAGGAGTTGCTAAGAGTTCAATTGGTAAGGAGCGCCACCTGTGCGCCTCCTAATTTTTGAGTAGTTCCTGAGAGTGCCATCTAGGGTGATCTTATTGGAGCCCTATCATTGATTCCACCTAAGGTGCTCATGATTCATTATATTAGGTCATGCTATATGTGCAAAATCAGTGAAGTTGGTGATCACGAGCTAAGAGAATCATACAACAAATTATGCATAAATGGAGCACTAAAAGATGAACACAAACATTTAGCCGAGAGAGGGTTAACTCATGCCCTAGAATTTCTGAGGGATTTCAAAATGAGATGGATCAAGATTGTTCTGATTCATGTACATGACATGAACATATGGCTGGAAATTGGACCAGTTAAGATTACTAAGGAAATCATCCATCGTGTAACTGGTTATCCAATTCTTAACAGAAAGAGGACTATGAGATATCAGATTAAGGAAAACATAGAAGAATTCACTGGAGCCGTTTGGAACAAAAGAGGGATGACAATCTCTACTATTATAGATTTGGAGCTTGAATTTGCGGTTAGGGTTATAGCTCAGTCAAACCGACTAGACAGTGTTCCATGCATTGCAGTTGACCAAGCTTGGAAGATTGTGAAGAAGGATCATACCTATGACCTTGCCAAGCTTCAACTGATGCAATTGGCTAAGAACCTTGCTTCAATCAGAAAGGCAAAGAACTCAATATGTAATTTTGGATCTCTGCTTGTTTGTATATTTTTCTACATACAGAATACATTCCCTACATTTGGAAACATAGTGTGGAAAATAGATAGACCTA
Source organism: Thuja plicata (assembly GCA_018584345.1). NCBI lineage: Eukaryota > Viridiplantae > Streptophyta > Pinopsida > Cupressales > Cupressaceae > Thuja > Thuja plicata. The sequence goes on along the minus strand of MU224169.1, from coordinate 1,523,735 downwards.
TTACATAGTAGATCAATGCATTTATTTAGAAATTAGGTGATCATTTTGAAAATATAATGGGAACCTATTTTTTTGAATTCAAGAAAAAGATGAGATTGAGAAGTAGAATTCCCAGATCACTAGTTGAGAAACACTATGAGGATGTTTGTTTCCTAGTAGACACAGATTTCATCTATGTGCAAGCAGTAATGCCAAGGGTATCATGGCTAAGGTCATTACCTTATGAAGTGAACATTGATGAGACATCAGCAGCTATAACAACTCTATTGGCAGAAGAAATTGATGGTGCAGAAAAACATTTTGGAAACTATGAAGAGGCAAAATCCAAAATCTCTATGGATTTGAAGGCTGGCACTATGGAAAGGAAGAGGAAAAAGATTGTAAAAAATATGAAGAAGATGGTTGGGATTGAGAGTGATTAGGAAGTTGAGGATGCACCTTTAGGCTTGTCAAGAGGACAAGGAGAAGATATGTCTAGTGCAAAACAGGAGAGTGAACCTGAAGAGGAAGTCACTGTGAAAGGAAAAGGGAAGCAGCTAGTAGTTGCCAAGGCAACTAAACCAAGTCAAGAAAAACCTAAGGCTACCCCTCCTATTGCTAACCAACATAGGACAAGAGCATCAACTATTTCTACACAAGCTGAGTCAACAAAGGTATATACAAAGAAGAGTGTTGGTGAGAGTAGTTCAAGAAAAAGAAAACAAGTTGGAACAAAGGCTATGCTAAGAAAACTTGAGAAAAGACTGAGGAGGAAACTAATCTTGGAAGAAGAAGAAGAAGATGAGGAGAAGATAGATATTGATGAACTGAGAAACATACATATAGAATCACATAAACCACTAACCAATATTGATGAGGTATGTAAGAACCTAAGAAGTAATGTTGGTTTAGCAGGATTTAAGTTTATCAAGTATGAGAAACAAGGCATAGCTAACAAGCATAAGATTCATGAAGCATTGCTAGATATGATGTGTACTTACAAGATGACACCTGTAGAGATAGGAAACCTTATTCCTACAAAACTCTATGATATTTTATCACAGAAGTGGTAGTATGCTTTAATGAATGAAGATAGATAAGGGAAGGAACACTAGCTAAGGTCATTCCCGATTTAACCAAGAAACAAATAGCAAAGTTTATTGAAGAATATCAAAGGAAGTTTATTCCTAAACAAAGAGCCTATGCAATTCTGAAGAATGATGTTGAAGGTGTAGTTCAACAGAGCACTAGAATATGGAAGGAAGCATTTGGGTTAATCACTAAGAAGGTCGATGAGAAAGGTGAAGGCACCTCAGAGCTGAAGGAGATGAAAGTAGAAACTGTTACTCATCAAGAAGAGACTTAGACAGAACCACAAAAGAAAATAGGTGATCAGAAAACTATAGATTTGACAATGGACAGTCCCATTGACACTACACTTGGAGAGAACAAAAATATGGATGCCAAGGATTAGAATGAATTGGTAGACACAGGTATCCAATCACCCATTCATACAACTGAGTCTGAGATAGAGAAAGAAGGAGAAAATGAGGTAATCAATACTAATCCACCTATTTTAGAGGTTGTACAAATAGTTTTGGATAGTGGAGATAAGATGGAGGAAATTGAAAATAATCCTATAGAACAAGAGGCTATACAAGTGTTGGTAGATCTACCACACTCTGTATCATCTACTCCCACTGAACCCAAAATAGAAAGTATACCTAATCCGTAGGAAAGCTTGACTCAGATGAAAGAAACAATTAAAATTGATACTGACAAAGGAAAACATATCACAAAACCTGAGCCAAGTATCAGCTCACCAGAGCTCAAGAAGAGGAATTTTAACAAGAAAAAGTCACCTAGCTTAAATGTCACATTGGATGAAGTCATTGTGATTTCAAAATAGGATCCTGAGAGTTTGACATATGAGCAGATTCAGACCCTTCAAGATCTATTGAAGAAGAAGAAGAGACAAGAATAAATGAAGAGGGAACAAAAGCATAATCAAGTTCTACATGAAATTAAGGATATTTTCGTGAAAGCTTTTGATATGGAAGATGAAAATCAGCAAGCATCAATACTAGAACAGTTAGTTCACATTGTACAGAAAGTAACTAATGAAAATATTGAGGCAAATGAAAATTTGATGCAATGGTCTGAGAGAAGATTTGAGAACAAAGTCTTGGAGAAGATATCTGGTGAGATTGCCACCAGACAGGTTGAACTTTCTTCTTGTATTGAAATTATTGAGGGAGTTGCAAATAATGTCTTTTCATTATACAAAAGATTATGTGATGATACATTCTTTACAAAGCAGAATCAATAGCTTATTGAGAAGTTTCATTTAGATATGAAGTCAAAAACAAGTTCATTGAGCATGGATGCTAATTCTAGCTCCGTACATTTTGATAGGTTGACTCATGCACAGAGGAGATTAGCAGAGCTTATGGATGAAGATGGCTGAATCAGGGCCAAACTAATAAAAATTCATGCTAATTTGATACCTCACCTAGAGGTTATTCAGAAGGAACTAAGAGCTTCATGATAATTGGTCAAGAGAGATTCTCATCTCTCTACTGCAGATAGTTTGGTAAGTCTATCTACCGAGCTAGAAGTTAAGTTGGAAGTTATGAAGTTTCTTAAGGATAGTTGGGATACATCTTTTACATTGATTTTACAGCTTCATAAACCATTTTTGGACAAATACAAATTAACCCCCATAGCTATCAGTGACAAAAACAAGGGGGAAATAAGACAGGATACAGCAAAGGAAACAAGAATAGAAAAAGATGCGCAGAACCAGGTATAAACTAAAGGTATTTATATTATGTAGATAGTATGTGAAGTATGGAGTATAATCAAAGGGGGAGTACATTGTGTACATAGGAAAATTTTGTGAATGTAAATGATAAGTGTTTTTGCCACTAATATCAAAGGGGGAGATTGTTGATCTCTAAGTTTTGTTGATCATTAGTGTCCCACACTTCGTCATTGATCTAGGCAGTTTTAGCCGATCATCACTGCGACCGAGCTATCTAGTATAGGCTGAGCTATCCAACACAGTCATTTTCAAGAAGTTAATAGTTGCCGAGTCACACGGTTGGCAATTTTAGGTCATGCCAAGCGATAGAGTCTTTGTGTGCCAAGCAAGACATTTTTGTTATGTATGTCAGGATTGACACCAATTTTGAGGTAAACTATTTTGGGCTGTCATATCTAAGCATTTAATGTTTTCAACAGGATAATTATGCATTTAATTATTTGATCCCACTATGCGGCATGGAGCCAATCATAAAATTGCATTGCCCTAGTGGCATAAGCATTTGATCCTGATCGTTGATCTAGATCTAATTGCCAGATCCATAAAGTATATTAAGATTGCTTCTTACCCTAAGTAAAAAGTATTGAGAGAAGGTGTATTCGTACATGAGAGATGTACAAAGGGGTGTTTTGATAGAAGAAGCATAGATCTAGAAAAGTGAAAGTGCAGTGAGGAGCAGAGTAAAGATATATCAGATTATTAGATTAGAGAAGGTATTGAAAAGACGAGATTCGTTATCAGCATCAGAGTGCATATTGAAGGATCGGATCTTGATACATTCTAACAGGTGTATCAGGTGAAATCTCTTAACAAAGTGGTTCTAAAAAACCTTTCTAAATCTCTTAGCTGAGTGCTTACTTTTTTGTAAGTTTAAATCATTTTACAAGGTAGATTGTAATGATTTGTAGCTCTTAACGGGGAAGACCTTTAACCAGGTAGATTACATATTGTGATCAAATTTTGTAGCTCAAACAGGCACACTTTATTGCTGCAGTAGTGAAGATTTTTGTGGGTGTCATCCCCACCCCAGTTTTACCTTATTGGGTTTCTGGGTTACCAAAATTTTGTGTCTTGTGTTATTTATTTACTGTCATAGATACTACTAGATGATAGATCAATTACATTTATGGTATGGTTGTGGATTAGTTTGTTTTAAGTGTTAAAATTTGAAGATCTGATTCACCCCCCCCTCTCACCATATTGTTTTCCCAATATTGTATTTCCAATAGTTAAATGGTATCATGTAGGTACTAGAACATTTAAGACTAAACATTCTTCTCTTGTTGATCATAGGTTAAAATTCAATTATTACCACTTTATCCTACATATAACTCTAGGTTGCTTTAGAATTTTAAAAATCTAAATTGAGACACTATTGGAAAGAGACACTTATCTTAATGGTCTATATGTTGTCTATATAGAAAAATATGCATTTAACATATTTTCTATACTTGTTTTGATCATACTTAAGGATTTAATGCAGATTTGGCTAAGTATAACAAAAATAGGGCAGTTGACAGTTTACAGGAAAAGGTTCAGTATGACTACCTAGTATAGAATTTTCAGGTGTGAACCTAGGGGAAGTATAATGAAGGTATACTCTACCATTTTCCAAATTTTTAGCACTTAATGTTATTATTTAATTAAGTTATGAGTTTCTATGTATCAAATTTAGAGTGAAGAACAGTGATAAGGTATAATAGATCCTTATGCAATCCTACCAGATTAGTTTTGATGACTTGTTTATGAGTTTGAGGAAGTAGAGATGACATGGGAGATTGATAATATGCATTTAATAAAGTTCCACATTATATTTTGTATAAGGATTTGGCCAACTTACTACATATTGCAATATTTTTGTAAATGTTCTTAAAGTCAACCCAATGATGATTTAATTCTTAGTTGCACATATATAAGGTCGATATATATGGTTGTTTTGGTGCACATGGTGTATTTTGTGTATGAGAAGGGTATGTGATTAGAGGTTTGATTCAGAGGAAATAAGAGATTGGATATGAAGTATATTGATTCAATGTATCATGTTTAAATGGAACTCTTTTGGCATATGTAGATGTTGCGATCCAGTTCATTAAATGTGGATTGTTGTCCATGATACTTTTAAAGGAAGTAAGACTTACCTTTTATATTTGAGAACTGAGCTCTAGAAACTGAGCTTAAATTCCAATTCATTTCACCTTTTGTACTTAAACCTTTAACTGGTTTAATGCTTCTGTAAGATATTTTATTTGTGGGTTCCATCCCCACCATGGTTTTTCCCTTGAGTGGGTTTCCACGATAAAAATCATGGTGTTATGATATTTTGGATCTTCATTGTATGTTGCTCCACTTTACTTTTCTTTGCATGTGGTTTATGGTTTAAGAATCAGATTAATATGGCTAAAAATCATAGAACACTAATTCCACCCCCCCTCCTAGTGTTCCTAAATACCAAAAATTGGTATCAGAGCCTTGTGCTCCAAAGGAAGTCTAATTGCTTAAGTAGGATCCTTATAGGTAATTCAATGGAGTCAGATGGTATTCAACAACAACTCCTTGTTTCACTTGATGATCTTGATCAGTCTAAAGCTGAATTCCTGAATATGAAAAAGAAGTCCTAAGGAAGATAGAAATTTCATTGAGACATTGAAAAGGAAATTAAAAAAATCCATGGAAAAGAGGAAGGAACTTGTTGAAAATTGAATAACAAAGGAAGAAATGATTATTCTCAAGACTTGAAGGAAAATACATATGAATGTGAGGAGCTTACAAAAGAAAAAGAAGTTTTAAAGTTGTATAGTCAGAAAATGGAAGCACTTCCATAGGAGACTGGTTTATCCTTCCGAGTGAGTGGTTTGGGGTCATGAAAAGCACCTCTGAATGGGTTCTTGATCTTGACATGGCTTCCCCCCTGACCTACCTTTCTAACCTCCATTTCCTGACCTAAATTTTGCATTCTGGGTCTCTAACCTGTGATCCTGGGATCTGAGGATAGGGTTGACCTCCTAGGATAGGGTTGACCTCAGCCCTGCCCTAGGACAGGGTTGACCTTAGCCCTGTCCTAGGATAGGGCTGACCTCGACCCTATCCTAGGGTTTAAATACTGGGAACTTTTGGTTTACAGGATGTCGGTCTTCACAAAAAGTCTATTCCCGCTTCCAGGTCGGCTGTTTTGGGTTCTGAATTGGTTGATTCCTAAATTACAGTTAATATAGGTCCTCTCCTATGGGTAAAGGCTTAAATGATGATTTAATTATCCTATGTAGGCCTCCTTAGAAGATTGTGCCCTAGTTTCATATAAAAGGGAGCTTTCTCCTCTCATTTTCTCTAACC
>MU224169.1:1490166-1511360 GCA_018584345.1 Thuja plicata | reverse complement strand
TAGTTTCATATAAAAGGGAGCTTTCTCCTCTCATTTTCTCTAACCACGATCAAGCAATTGAAGTCTTCTAATCAAGCATCAAGCATCCTTATGAAGTGAAGTCCAAGCAAGAAATTAAGCAAGATTTTAAGCAAGCATCCATCATTCTCAAGTATTCATTTGCATGAAGGAGATCCATTGGAGGCCATTGAAGGAGTCAAGCCAAAAAAGTGCCCTTTTGGTGATCTCTCTATCCATTTTCTTCCATAGCCCTTGTCAAGTTCAAGAACCCATTTAAGACTTGGTTTTGGAGATCTAAAAGCAAGAGATTGAAGACATCCTTCCATTCTACATTCCATGTTTTGAAGCATACTTGTGGATCCACGAATTTGAATCCGCCACAAGGAAATTACAAGCAAGGTGAATTTGAGTTTTGCTTTGTTATTCTTTATGCAATCTTCAATTACATATATTCAGGTTAATTCCAAAACTGGGGTTTGACCAAGGCAAACCCCTTTCCCCCAACAAAAAACCATTTTTATTGTAGGTACAGGCTCGGGACTGTAGATCCAAGGCCAGATCTGGATACCCTTTTCAAATTTCTTTTAGACTATGCGAACAGGGACACTTTCGGAGTTGAGCAGATCGAGTTGGAAAAAGTGGTACAGGGTCGACCTTTTTCATAAGACAACATCGGAATAGAAAAATATTTATGGGTTTTGTTCATCTCTGTGTTTCGGTTTGGTATCAACTGTCAGCATCTCTAGAAACAATCTACAGATCTCAGAAAACAACAATCTTTGATCTGCTATTTTGTAAGGTTGGTACTTTATCCTATTCTTTTCAATTACTATCATTAATCATATTAATCAATCAAATTATAGAATTTGAGATCCCCTTTCTTGGTCTCTTTCCAAATAGTGGATTCATTTGTGTATTAACCCTTTGGGGTTGATCAAAATTGGATCTCCTATTTGTGTATTTGAGGGTGAAAGAAAGGAGCATCTTATCTTCCCTTAATCACAATCACAATTGCAATATACAATCAATCAAATTCAAGTAAGCGTGAAGTAGGGTTAAGGAAATCAACACAAATAACAATTAACAATTCAAACCTCCCCCTTTATCAAACTTTTTCATCTTTACATCTCCTAAACCACCATTTTCTCCTTTACAAAAGCATGAGATGCATTTTTTGGCAATGAAGCTAACTAAGGAGATTGAAGAAAGAAAAATGAGGAGAACCTTGATCATTCCTTGAAAGATAAATACAAGAATGTGAAAATAAAAGACATGAGATGTAAACTAGGGTGAGGATACTAAAATAAGAAATTGAATGAAGAAAGAAGCATCAAGACTACCTTATTCAGAAAGCCAAAACAATTGATGATGAACATAGAAAAAAGATTGAAGATCTTGAGAATGAACTTGTTGCGAATGAATTTAAGGAGAAATTAAGGGCCATCTCAATGAAGCTTGATGCACAACTTGGAAAAAAAATAATGAAAGGTAATACACATGGTATTGGATTTGAGAAAGGTGAAAGTTTTGGATCTGGTCAAAGCAATCTCTCATCAGATGATCAGAATGACAATCTTAACAAATCCCTAGAAAGACAACTTAATGATTAAAATTTCAATGGTAGATGATTTTTATATAATATATTTGGTCATAAGGTTGTACAATGCATAACTAGGGTGCGTGCTACATCCTTTTCTGGTCAATGTTTCAAATACAATAACTTTGGGAACAAATATAGTGATTGCTAGAGTATGGTGAACAATTATTTGAACAAAGGAAATATTAGATGTTATACATGAAATAACTTTGGACATATTTTTATGAATTAAATATCAAGAGAAAATTAAAAAAACTACGTATATGCACAATCAAATATGTTGTGCTAAAAATGTAACAATCTTGGTCATATTACAAAATTTTGTAGACTTGGAAGTGTGAATATAAACATAAGAGGATCGATGAATAACAATAAAATGAAAAAAAATGAAAAGGGAAAACATAAATTTGATGTGAAAGAGGTTAGGAAGGAGATGAGAAAGACATGGGTAAGAAAAGGTGATAAAAATACAAATTTTAAGTCCGCACCTGAATCTAGGGTGAAAATTTCTTCACAAAATTGAATTTAGGCATTTGGCCAAGGGGGAGTTTTTCCTAAAAAAATCTATCAAATCCTCTTATTTGAGTTTATACATGGATTAAAATTCTATATTCATATGTATCAAAGTGTTTACAACATGATTGAATCATCTTCAAGGGAATCTAATAAATGTTTTAAGGTTTGCAGAAATATTTTTGCATCTCAGTTTGGAAGCCAAATAAGCTAGGGTACATAGCATTTATTACATCTAACTTTTAGATGTGTGAAGGTTCAAAAAGGTATTTAAACACTTTATCATTAACATTACAACTAAGAGGAAGCATTTTCAAATCTCTTGAAGGTGTATTTTATGAAATCTAAGGCGATAATCATAGATTTGGCAATCAAACCCTTGTTTTGATGCAAAAGAGGTATTTTCATTAACATGTTTGATATCTTGCATATGTGGTCATGGATACGCCTCAAATTATACATATTATTGACTTTCCCATTCCAAAATTTAAGAATAATCCATACAAATCATTGGAAGATGATCCCCATAGTGCATTTTCTACAGTTCCTTACAATGTGCTTCTCATAGAGGATATTAGGGCTTATATTAACTATAATTTGGAAGAGATAGGAAATCTTCATAATCATCAGTTGTTTAAATAATTATCAATGAATTCTAATATGAAAGATGAGTATAAGGTCTTAGAGGAGGATAAGATTTCACGGGTCATGAAATTTCTTACTTTTGATGAGAATGACTAGATAAGATATGTCTTAAGTAGAATACATGATCAGTTCATTTGGCTAGACAAAGCTTATAAGATAACTAAGGAGGTCCTAACCATTATTAATGACTTTAATGCATCTAGTGAGGTTCCTATAACCAAATCAATTAAAAATGATCTTTTCATTAAAGTTATTAGTACACAGTGTGATAAGAGAGCTATGGCGATAAATGACATTATACAACCTGATGTGAGGTTCACAGATATGGTATTGTGTTACAAAATATATCATTCAAGAAGAGATAATTAAGTTTCTAGCACTATTATCTATTCATCCTATAGGATGATTAAATAAAATGGTGAATTTGATTGGCGTGAGGTCCTTAAAATTCATTTTTTAGAGAATCTTGCAAAGATTAAGAAGGAAAAGAAGAAAATCTTCAAGTATGGATCTTTGATTATATATCTTTTATTCTACTTCTTTTCAGAGACTTCTAATACATGCTTGATAGTAAATAAATTATGGGGTTTCTTTATATATTTTGAAGAGAAGATGCAGTTAAGAGAGAGAATTCCAAAGACAATTGTAGAGAAATATGAGGACATCATGTGTTTTATGGTTAAGATAGATGATTGTTTAATGGAAGAAGTGGAACCAAGAGCTTATTGGGTTATGCCTATGGGCTATGAAGTGAATGAAAGCATTCTTGATGCTTATGCTCAAGATTTTATCAAAAGACTAATTTATCATAAAGAAGAGAAGTTTGGTACATACAAAGAAAAAACACTAAAGGTACACCTAGAGTTGAATTTACCTAGTAGAGAGAGGAAGGTGAGAAATGAAGTGGAAGATCTAGTAGAAAGCATTGGTATACAAGTTCAAAATTTAAGAGTAGTATGGAAGAAGTAAAGAAGAAGAATGAAGTAAATGAATCGATTGATGTGGATGTAGCCACTCCAAGAACTATTCCCATTGCATCCTCATCAAACACCATAAAACCAATGATATCAGCTCCACCATCTGCAAGTCCACCTACAAAGCTTGTCAGTACATCAAAGATAGTCAGTTCAAAGTAGAAGACACAAGAAAACCCATCCGATAAAGAAGGGAAGAGAGTGAAAGAAAACAATATGTAAGGAAATATCATGTAGGTGAATAAGATGAAGAGTTCACTGATTCTGATAAATAAGTGAAATAATTTAGATCGAAAGGGGCTAAAGTAGCTATAGTTACCAAGGTAGAACTATCTAGTGAAGAGCAAGTAAGTAAAAAGATGAAATTTGACACTAGTAAACCGTCTATGTCAGAAAACCACATTCCAAATAATTTAATAGTACATGGAAATTCTATTTAAGAAATTTTTTGATAAGTTTGATGATAATGATAAGAGGTCCCTTGAAGAAGAAACAATTCAATACTTGAATAAGTATAATAGAACACTTATGGAGATTATGTTAGATATTCCTAAAGAATTGTTTGATATTTTGAAAATAAGAAGAGTGAATGAACAATAAAAGGAGAAAGGGATTAGAGAATGGAGTATTAATTTTTCTTTGTCATCTTATTATTGTTGATGAGATGGAAAATATTCTTGAGAAGGAAAAGAAACAATTCAGAAGCAAAACAAGGATCAATAAACTCATGATTGGCAAAACAGAAGAAGTTATGCAAGATAAATAGAAGATCTTGTTAGATAATAATTTTGAATTTTTTGACAAAGATGATGATGATGTTCATGACACAAATTTCCCTAACATTGAAATATTGCAAAGAAGTATTCCTATAGTAGATAAAGTTCATGATGTGTATATATATAAAGTTCCTATTAGTATTTCAATTGCTCCTATGGTTGATGTTGAAGGTGAGAAGAGAAATGTTGAAGGGGAGATGATATATGGTGAGGAAGAAAATAAATATAAGGGAGAGAAGAGTGAAATTTAGAAGGTTACAATTGTCGAACAACCAGTTCAAATGGAGGTTGAGACTAAAAAGGTGACGAAAGAGAAGATGATTGAAATAAAAGTTGAGGCAAGAGATACTGCCAAGGTAGTGAAGGAATTCTTAGATGTAGAAAACATGGAATTGGATGATGCATAAATAATCAAAGGTCCTATCAATATTGAAACACTCATCCCAATTCAGATGATGAAGCTTGCATCAGTGGTACAAGAAAAGGCAAGGAAAGAAATATTGAAGACACACATCAAGGACAATGAAATTTTGATCTTTGCATCTGATGTGTTGGAAAATATTATGCCTACACATGTGAGGGATCAAAATTGTAAACCAACTGATGGTAATGATGATGAAGACCGAGTTCAGTAGAAAACAAGCAAGTAGAATGGTTAGATCAATTGTTATTTTTCATTGTTGTCAAGCAATTGATTTCTAGTTTATATTTGTTAGAAATAACTGAGAGGGGTGGTGAATCAGTGGCCTCAAAAAATATTCCAATAAATCAACCCAAAAACTTAGTACCACAATATTGTGCCTGTAGTTATCTTCAGTCCTACAAGATGTATTCCTTCAAATAAACTTATCAAATAACTACTTCTCGGAGTTCACTGTTAAACTTTATTCTTAATGTTTACCGAATAGCAGTCTTTCATTTACCAAAAAATAGTAAATTGCCTAGTGTATACTGATCAATCTAGGTTAGTTATGTGTAATGAAAAACACTAAATTAATGACTCATAAACACATTGACACATGGATTGTTAACGTGGAAACCATGTTAAGGGAAAACCACTTGGGAGTGGTAACCCAAAATTTTCACTCTTCTGAAGTGAGCTCAGTGAAGAGCCAACCCTGTTAAAGGTTACAAACACACTGTTAGGTGTGACCTTGTTAGAGGATTTAATAGATTATTTTTTCATTTGATATTGGGCATCTCTATGCTACCTTCTATGACCAAACCCAGTGTAGTTTTTCAAATGGTATCTGGCATCTCATGATATCTTCATGATCAAACTTTTTGATACTCCTTGGGATGTATCTCAATATAGAAAGGATCTTTAAATCCTACTCAGTTAAGAGAATTTCTGAATCAATGGTTAAACTGAAACAGTAAATGATCTGTTCACACATACAACTTATACTTGTAGATTTTCAAATCTATTGTAAGATCATTATACCTTTCTGATCAATATGTCTTTTCAATACCTTTGCTCCACTTCTTTCTACTCGATGATGCTATGTTTCTCTGTTGCTTGGTGTCTACAAAAATATTTATCTCTTTCCTCAGCTTGATTAATCAGGACTATATGAATTTGTTCTTCATCAATTTCTCTTCAGCATCCTTTTTCTATTCACTCCCCTCAATTCATAATGAATTAAGTTGTCTCTTTATAGACATGATATCATCATTTCTTTATTCTTGATTTTCTTGTTCTTAGCGTGATCCGCAATATTAGCCAATCTTTCTTTAAAGATAGACTCATGTTTTATCTCATAGAAATCTTCTTGCCAACTGGATAAAACAACTTTTCATCTTTTACTTATCTTTGGCTTTAACTTATCGATGAAAACAATGTTAACAACTAGTTAAGTCTATGTTTAGCTTTGCCAGCAAAGTATTTTTTCATTTATGAACTTCATTTCTTTTTGGTATTTTTACTCTTTGATAGCTTCGGTCAACACTTCAGTTCTCCTTAGGCTTCTCCATTGATGTTTTCTTTTCTTCAGGTTGTCTTTCGTTCGGGCTTGTCTGTACGTCGGTTAATACTATAAATTTGGTTGTTGGTAATGCTTGTGATTCTTCTCATTGGTAATGCTTGTTGGTTTACTTGCTCAGGCATCACTGTGACTTTTCTCTTATTTTTCTCTGTCCTTCAGGTTCCACTAACCATCGGTGTCTTTAGTCACTTAGTGAATACTAGTCATTTATGCATTACTGAAAGCATAATCTTTATCTCTTTTATTCTCTGAAGTCTTTGACACTTTGAATATAACCGATCAGAATATATCAAGTTGACATCAATGAAAATACAATCCATCAACTGATTTAATGTCTTGCATTTTCTACATTTTAGTGACCAACTTAACATCTTCAAACATTCAATCAGTTACATGTCATCAATCTCTCCCTTTGGCATTGATGGAAACACACTACATTATCACACTATATTATTACTAATACAATATGAAATATATCAAGTGTATTTCATCCATCTCTCCCAAATATTTTTGTTCTATAACTAATACAAATGTCTCGCTCTCGGTAAGCTCAAATAGCTTAGATTTATTTCTTGCAGAGTGGGTTCTTCAATCTTCAATCCCTTTACTTGATAGATGTAGCAGCTTTTGTCTCTATTTTGATATGTGTTCTGCCTTGACTATTCCTCTTCTTGATAATCTCTTTTTCCTTTGACAACAATGATTCATCTCTCCCTTTGTGTATTCTCTTCCTTTTGTTACTTCTCCCCTTTGATGGATATTTCATATGTAATCAATCTCTCCCTTTGGATAATGATTAACTCTCCCTTTGAATTCTTAGGAAATTCTCTTCATGGATAATGATAAAACCTTTTTGATAATGAGATAATCTCTCCCTAATGATATAATGAGATAATCTCTCCTTTTTGATAATGAGATAATCTCTCCCTTTGACAACAATGCCAAATAATTCTTCCATATCATCTTCCATCCTTTTGATAATATACTCCTTGAATTTCCCTATCCATCAGCAAAATATTTAATTTGGTGTTCGGTGCGGATTTGTACCTTGCTGTGTATAGATATATCTTTGGAGTCCATCTTTGTGCTTGCATCAATCTCTAATGATCTTCTGATTGTGTGTAGGCTGATGCAATCTTCTAGTTAGCTTACTAACTGATAGACAAGAGTTGGACCCCTAGTCTCTTTCTCAGGTACTCAAATGTATCTTTTGGTAATGGCTTGGTGAATATATCAGCTAATTTTTCCTTTGATTGAACATATTCTAGTATCACTTATTTTTCTTGCACTTGTTCTCTTAAGTAATGATACTTGATTTTTTATATTCTTAGTCTTAGCATGCATGACTGGATTCTTAGAGATGTTAATTGCACTAGTATTATCACAATAGATAATCATTGGTTCAAGAATCTTCATATTCATACCTTCCAGCAATTGTTTGATCCATGCAATATTTCAACAATTTGTAGCAGCAGCCACATATTTTGCTTCTGTAGTAGACTATGAGATGCATCCTTGGTTCTTGCTGATCCATGTGACAAGTCTATCACCCATGAAGAATGCTCCTCCATTTGTGCTCTTTTGGTCATTTTCCAGCCCAATCAACATCTGTATAGACTTGAATCTCAAAATTTCCTTCTCTTTTATACCATAAGCCATAGTCCTCGGTGATTTTAAGATATCTCAGAATTCTCTTCACAACTGTCATATGTGATTCTTTGGGACTAACAGAGAATCTTTCAACTATTCCAACTGCATGTGCTATATCTAGTCTGGTATGAACAACATACATTAGTTTTCCAATCATTGATCTATACAAGGTTTGATTTACCTCATTTGATTTGTTTTCTTTTGTTAGCTTACATCTGGTAGCCATAAGTGTTCCAACTGATGACATTATTTTTCCATTAGTACACTTAGTGAAAAACATTGACAGAGATCATCGGTACAAGAATTACCGATGGACTACAAGCATTACTGACAGACATCAAGCATACCCGACAGATCAAAGTGTCACGCAAAAATGCTAAGTATGAAATTGACCGATGAACACTAGAAAGTGTTGCACTGATGGGTCAATAACACAACATGAAGATCATCATCGACGAAGCACACAAAAGGCATACCCGACAAATAGTTCAAGAAAGGAACACCGACAGAAAAAGAAAACTGACTGTTAGAACCGACAGTCAGTTAGAGAACCTGCAAAAAGTGGATCTAAGTTTTACACGTCAGATAAAGCATTGTAATTCTATTTATGGATTTTTAATTTGTTTTAAATCATAACTTGAGGGTCAAGCAAGCTTTATGTAAATGTTTTAAAGCATCCTAATGGATCTAAAACATATCTTACTAAAGATCAAGGTCAAGTTGTAAACCTTGGATCTAGAGTTAACTTGCGAAAGCATGAATCAAGAATTAAGCTAAAATCTAGTATAAATAGATGTTCAATCAATTGTGAATTATGAGTTCATTATTGTTGATAGCCACGAAGAGCATCTAAGGAGAAAAAGGTAGAATTATGCAAAGTTTAGAAACATATCACATCAGTTATCAAGAACACACATAGGCTACCGACGAGCAGACAAAGGTATTACTCAATCATGGAAAGATAATTACTCATGCATAGGAAGCTTTATTGGATCTGTTATCAACAATTAGAGATTACATACATCATCAGATCAAAGACTTATGTAGTTGCATTCTAACAAGTGCATCACATCTAAAATCCTTTTATAGAAGGTGGACTTAACCGTTCTTTACAAATCTCTTAACAGAGTGCACACTTAATAGTGTTGCTAAAGCTTCAAACGAAGTAGATCTTAACAAGTCTCCACTATAATACTCCTAACAGGGTAGGTCATCAAAAGTGACCAATTGTAAGCCTTAACCGGCCCCTTCTTATCTACAGATAGTGAAGTCTTGTGGGTAACAATCCCCATCGCAATTTTTACTTCCTAACAGGAGTTTTCTGTGATATCATACTTTGGTTCATGTGTTATCTATTTTCTTGAATGTTTCTTTTATGGTTACATATTAAAGAACTTATGATATGATTTCACATACATAAAGAAAGATGAACAGTTAAATAAGATAATTTAAAAAGTGATGATTAAGGGTTAATGGGCTAACCAAAGAAAAGTTTTAGAGGTATTGATTCACCCCTCCCCTCTCAGTACATCATTCCAATATAATTCCAACAATTAGTATCAGAGCTAAGTCTCTTTCTTGAAAAGCTTAAATACTTAAGAGAAAATATCAGAGCAATGGAAAAGTACAGACTGGACAGGACTATTGAGAATGAGTAATTGCATATGTAGATTAACTATGAGCAGTATAAAGAGGCGAGAATCAACTTAAGAAAACTTCTTGATGAAAGAAAGATTATGGCAACTAGGCTGAATGAGAAGGACTACAAATAATTAGAAATACAAGATTACATTGATACAACAGAATCATCAACATCAAGCAAAGCTTCAGATGCATCAGTAGAAGAAATCACAAGTCTACAAGAGGTCAATCTACATCTGATAGAGAAAATCAAGATGATGCAAATTGGTCAAGAGACTCAAATGGTGAAAATGATTGATGTCATGAATGATGCAAGAAAAGATGAAAATTAAATAACACTAGCCATTGATGATAGGAGGAAAATAACAGAGAAGCTGCAAGAGAAAGAATCAGAGATTCAAAGACTAATTGAGCATCACCATGAGGTTACTAACCAGATTATACTTATGAGTCAAGAAGAAAATAGATTAAACACAAAACTCATTGAAAGAATATAGATCATTGGTGAGCTAAGAGGAGAGAATGAAAAATTGAAGCATGAAATCAAAATTCAGAATCAACACAATGAATTGATCAAAAAGGCTAAAGAAAGCAACAAAAGGATGGATGATTTTCTTGATGGACAGAGAAGAGTCAACAACTACATAGGATTAGGGTACAACAAGAATGGTGAATCTTCTAATCAACCAGATCAGAGAAATGCTTTCACAATCCCAAGATCCAAGAAGTTGTCATGCAATCACTATGGAAAACCAGGCCACACCTCAAACATTTGCAGAAGCAAAATGAAAGGTATTTCTCAAGCACAATCTACTTTCACTGGTAATTGTTATAAATGTCAAAAGAAAGAACACAAGGAATATGAATGCAGATCCAAAGTGAAAAATCCAAAGAGGAAAACCTATATGGACAAGTACTATCCTACCTGCAAGATGAATGGGCATACACACGAAGAATGCTGGAAAAAGAACAACAAGGCCTGGACACCAAAAGAAACTGATAATAGCCACAAACGAACAAGAGTAGGTAACTCATATGTTTGGGACTATAACACATGGGTAAAATGCACAGCATGTGGAAGGTATGGTCATATTGCTACCAACTGTATGAGAAAGTGGACTAGAAGGTCAAGAGGTTGGACCAATCCAGGTATGACATGTTTACATTGCCATAAGGTTGGACATGTGATAAAAGATTGTAGAGACTGACTGACAGATACAAGTATTCATCCCAATGGAAATACCATTGATGACATCAAGAGAATGAGAAACAAGATGTGGGTAAAAGCCACAAACACTAAAGGTGCAAGAACAAGCAATTCAAATGATGACACCCCATCCAATGGATTTGGTGACATCACTGCATCCAACTAAAATGCACAAGTATGTATGGAACTGCATTACAAAAAAGTTATATTATACATTGGCTCCATTAAACATAAATTCATATTGTAATATTAGCATGATTAAAAATGCAATACATTGTTATTTGTTAAAATGTTGAAAAGAAACGATCGGTTATTGGGCACAATTTGCATCGGTGAACACACACATAAAAGTTAGCACTACTTACCAGAATGTATCAATCATTACACAAGCTAAGTGTAAACTGATGGACATCGATGAACCTTGAGGCAACAAAAGCTGTCTTTGCCACTTTACTGACCATCAACGGTGAAGTCACCAAAGCCGCTAGCAACCCCGATGCTTTGTACAAACACCAAAGATGTTATGAATGTCTCTACCGACAAACTTAGTCTTTATATACCGATGAGTTGGTAAGCATTAATGACAAATTAGGGTACAAAAAGGTTATAAAATCCTGATGGGTAAAACTCATTCTTGCACCCGCGATTTTCGAGCAGAGCAAAGCGACTTCAAGAAATTTGGAGTGCGACCTAGCAAGTATCAATTTGACTCAAAAGAATTCACATTCATAGGCAATCATAGAGAATCCGTAAGTAATCACATTCACCGACCGCACTGTTTTATTTGTGAAAAGCCCTAAATTTTTGCAACACGATGGCAACGACTTCTAGAGTTGAGAAGATTAAGGAAAACAAGGTGAAACCATTCAATCTTGTCAGCAGAGGCTCATGTGCTGAACCCAAGTTCAAGCTACACCTAAAAATAGCATCACAACCTGACGATTCTGGAGTATTCTCCAAAATCCCACCTAGGGTTTTACTAGTAGACAACGTAAGGTCCTATATTCAATGCAAGATCTTGGAAATAGGAGATCTAGACCTAGATAATGCCTACAAGGCACTATGTGATGATGCTGGAAAGCTCAAAGAAAAGCATGAAACTATGGAAGTAAAGGGACTCACAAATGCACTGCATTTCCCCAAAGTCTTCAAAATAGAGTGGAAAAAGATTGTTCTTAGCAGAATGCACAGCAAGACTTTATGGCTTAATAAGCCAAAACCAATAACTAAGGATGTTATTCACACGGTTACTGGTTATCCTATGACCGACAAACCACAAGCTCACAAGCACCCATCCCTAGCAGAAGTGGAAAAACTGACTGGTGCTAAATCAAATAGAAGAGCACTAAAGGTCAACACCATTACTGACGTAGAGTTGAAGTTTGGAGCATGTGTTGTTGGATATAAAATCTTCCAAGTGAGCAGAATGAACAACATATCTAGTACTGCTACGAGCACAACATACAAGATCATCAAAAAAGGAAAGAAGATGGATCTTATAGAGATCCTATTACATGAACTGGAGGAGAACATGTGCACAATAAGATCTCTTTAAGGACAAACACTTGTAAGTTTGGTTCCCTCATAATGTGCATATTCTTTTACTTTGAAGAATACTTTCCTTCCATAGGAAAAGTTGTATGGGACACAAGCAGACCCATAACCATTCAGATAGGTGAATTCATAGAATCAATAGGAATGGATTTTGATAATGTTATGCATGAGTATTTCAAAACCATTAAGGAAATGTTGCAAGCCATAACAAGGATTCCAGAAAATCTGATAGAGGAACACAAATAGAATATATGTTTCATGATAGATACTGAATTCACGTACATCCAAGTAGTAGTACCTAAGAAGTCATGGCTTACACGGTTAGAATATAAAATCAAGGC
Source organism: Thuja plicata (assembly GCA_018584345.1). Lineage (NCBI taxonomy): Eukaryota > Viridiplantae > Streptophyta > Pinopsida > Cupressales > Cupressaceae > Thuja > Thuja plicata. The sequence continues at coordinate 1,498,477 of MU224169.1, read as the reverse complement.
AGGACTAGCCAAGGAGTGCATTGAGGCACTATTAAATGAACCAATGGACAACAAGCAACCAAGATTTGGCACCTATGAAGAGGCCAAATAGAAGATTAAAATAGATCTTTTTATCAAGAAAGTTGTAAAATAGTCAGGTAAAATGGTGAAGAACTTGAAAAAGGAATTAAACATATCTTCTGAAGGTGAAGAAGAAAAGGAAGGTGAAGAGGAACAAGAGGGTGAGGAGGAAATCACTGATGACCAGTTACCCATCGGTGACATAGTAGAGAAAAATGAATCAGAGGAAGAATAATCTGATTCACCACCTCCTCCTCCACCTAAGAAATCAAGAACGAGGAATCAGACAGCAAAGGATGCTACTCCTACTCCCATGGTAAAATGAAAGGTGTATAAGAGGAAACTAGACACATCAAAAGGAAAACAACCAATAAGGAAACCTATCAAAAGGAGGAAATTTGTTTAGATAAATGAGGATTTAGAGGACTCAGCTATGGATGAGCCTGACATTGCAATCAAATAAGCAAAGGAAATAGAAAATGCAACATCAACCATTGAAAACATTGATGAAATATGTAAGTACATCTCTGAAGCATCATCTATTGGACATCCTAAGATTAGGAAATGGTTGAGATGGGATTCTTTAGAACAATAAAATTGAGGATGCAATTATAACTAAAATGTGTAGACACTATTATGTCCCACTTTAGTTCACTACATGTGATGTACCTCAAGAACTATTGATTGGACTATCTTCTAGGTTCACATTTGCACTACACAAGGAGAAGAGGATAAGAGAAAGAGTACTTGTTTCTCTTATGCCTCCTAAATCAAAAAGGGAAGAAATTAATGAAATCCTGGAGAAATATGAGAAAAATTTCTTACCCAAAATGAGAGCTTACAAATTTCTTGAAGAGAAGTTCATAGAGCTAGAGCAAGAAGCTCATGATAAGTGGAGTAAGATTCTCAATCCTACTAAGGAGAGTACTGATGAAAAGGAAAATGTCACTTAGGAAGATAACTCACAAGATGAGTTAGACAGTGAAGAAGTTCAAATAATCAGCCATAAACAGATTGATATTATAGATGAAGAATGGCCTAAAGACAGTGAAGATAATCAAGTACCAGCAAGTCCAATTCACATCAGTTTAGAGGATGAAGAAGTTACCAAAGAAGAGTTAACAACAAAAGGTGACTTAGATGATGATGTAAATGATGAATCATGGTTAGACAACATTGTCAATGACACTACAGGAAAAGACCCTGCAATAGAAGTTCAAAAAGATGAAGACATAAATACTGCAAAGGGCAATACTAGGATTCAACTATTGACTCTGCAATAGTCAATACACCATCCAACATGAATATATTAATAGATGCTATTGATATTCAATCAAGTCAGGATAAATCATTTAAGAGAGATGATGATATACCCAAAGATATGGGTACAGAAGAAAACAAAGATGCAACCGACACTCAGCAAGAAGTGTCCAAAGAACAGAATAAAGAAGTAGATAACAAAACTGAGGATACAATGAGAAAGGTTGAAGAAAAAGATAAAAGTGAGGAATTCAAGTAGGATGAAAGCTCAAAACAATAGGAAAATATATCTGTTGATACACCCAAGGCCAATGAGGAGACGTCTTCACAAAACCAGTCAGTGGACTTAGAATAGAAACAAAAGGATGCTTCATCTTCTCGACCCTCACCTACAAGGTCAACCAAATCTCAACAATTACAAATGGTAATACATCAATCTTCCACCCAGCCAAAGAAGAAGAAGAAGAAAACATTGAAGAAAGACATCTTGGTTGTTACATTGGATGAAGTAATAGAAGTCCCAAACTGGGATATAACTACTTTGGATAGTGATAAACTTTAAGAGTTTGGAGTGCTATGTCAAAGGAAAGCTATTCAGAAGAAAATGATACATGAACACAGGGAAACAAAGGCACTTGACAGGGCAAGAGATATTCTCCAACAACTTGTTTCTGAGATGAAACTTGAACAAAATGCTATAGTTAAGGAACAAATAGTTGTTCTCACCGACACAATCACACACCTGAATATATATGCAGAACAAGTTATGAAAGAACAAGAAGAGAAGAAGTATCAATACAATTTAATTGATAAAATCAACCAAGAAGTGGCGGTAAACAAGGTAAAGCTATCTGAACTAATTGATCAATTAGAGCCAATAATTGCTGAGGCAATTACCTTAGTTCAGAAGATGTGCACGCTTGAAAAGTTTACAAAGGAAAATAGTGACAAATTGGAAAAGATAGATTCTAATGTCATAGCAAGTGCACAAAGCCTAACCTTAAATATAGAAAGTATTAAGGCACATCATGACATAGTCATTAAGGCTAACACACTAAGGCAAGAAATATGGGATGCTGCAACATAATTTAGAGGTGAGATAACTGAACTATAGGCACACATACTTCCTAATCTTACTATTCTACAAAAACATATTTCTGAAGTGAGAAATTTAATAGCAACCCCAGAGATGTCTATAGTAGACAGCAACTATGATATACACATAAGGATATCACTTGAGCACATGGCTCTAGAAATGCTGAAGGATAAATGGGAAAAGATGATGGAGGAGACCAAGTCCTCACATTCCCATGTTTTTGACAAGTTGTAAGTACCTTTGCCTTTACTATCAAAAAATGAGGAATAGAAAGGAAATGTATATTGTATGTACATAATAGATATGTACAATATATAAAAAAAAAATTCAAAAGAAAAGTACATAAGGAAATGTATATATACTTACACTTACTGGCATATACATAGGGGGAGTCATTCAAATGACTAAGGAAGGAGTATACACAGATGTACATACTAACACATTCAGTATGTTGCACATATAATGTTTTTTATACTAAAGTCAAAGGGGGAGATTGATGACATTATTTTTCCATTAGTACACTTAGTGAAAAACATTGACAGAGATCATCGGTACAAGCATTACTGGCGGACTACAAGCATTACTGGCAGACATCAAGTATACCCAACAGATCAAAGTGTCACGCGAAAATGTTAAGTATGGAATTGACTGATGAACACTAGAAAGTGTTGCATCGATGGATCAATAACACAACATGAATATAATCACCGATGGAGAATAGAAAACGCATACCCAATGAACAGTTCAAGAAAAGAACACCGATGACAAAGAAAACCAACCATCAGAACCCACAGTCAATTAGAGAACCTGCAAAAAGTGGATCTGAGTTTTACACGTCAAATAAAGTATTGTAATTATATTTATAGAGTTTTAATTTGTTTTAAATCATAACTTGAGGGTCAAGAAAGCTTTATGTAAATGATTTAAAGAATCCTAATGGATCTAAAACATATCTAACTAAAGATCAAGGTCAAGTTGTAAACCCTGGACCTAGAGTTAACTTGCAAAAGTGTGAATCAAGAATTGAGCTCAAATCTAGTATAAATAGATGTTCAATCAATTGTGAATTATGAATTCATTATTGTTGATAGCCACGAAGAGCATCTAAGGAGAAGAAGGCAAAATTCATGCAAAGTTTAGAAATAGATCACATCAGTTATCAAGAACACACAGAGGCTACTGACGAGCAGACAGAGATATTACTCAATCATGGAAAGATGATTACTCATACATAGGAAGCTTTATTGGATCTATTATCAGCAATTAGAGATTGCATACATCATTAGATCAAAGACTTATGTTTGCATTCTAACAAGTGCATCACATCTAAAATCCTTTTGTAGAAGGTGGACTTAACCATTCTTTACAAATCTCTTAACATAGTGCACACTTAACAGTGTTGCTAAAGCTTCAAATGAAGTAGATCTTAACAGTTCTCCACTGTAATACTCCTAACAGGGTAGGTCATCAGAAGTGACCAATTGTAAGCCTTAACTGGCCCCTTCTTATCTGCAGATAGTGAAGTCTTGTGGGTAACAATCTCCACTGCAGTTTTTACTTCCTAACAGGAGTTTTCTGCGATATCATACTTTGTGTCATGTGTTATCTATTTTCATAAATTTTTCTTTTATGGTTACATATTAAAGAACTTATGATATGATTGCATATACATAAAGAAAGATGAACAGTTAGATAAGATAATTTACAAACTGATGATTAAGGGTTAATGGACTAACCAAAGAAAAGTTTTAGAGGTACTGATTCACCCCTCCCCTCTCAGTACATCATTCCAATATAATTCCAACATCAACTAGTTTAAAGACTTCCATCTTGAATATCTTTAGCACTTCCTTGATGTATTTTGACTGAGTGATATATATGCCTGCATCTTGTTGAAGAATTTGTAGACCAAGAAAGAATCTGATCTCCCCAAACATAGACATTTCAAAATCTTTGCTCATTTCATTAGAAAAGGATTTGCATAACATTTCATTTCCCCCAAATATTATATCATCAACAAATATTTTAGCAATCAGAATATTACCATCGGTATCTTCTTTTAAGTACAGATTTCTATTTTCACTTATTCTTACAAATTCAATGCTAATGAGATAGGAGTGAAGTCTTTCATACTAGGCTCTCAGTGCTTATTTTAATCTATACAAGGATTTATGTAGTCTACATACCATGTTTATCTTTTCAAGATCAACAAACCCTTCTGGTTATTCAATGTATACCTCTTCTTCAAGTATTCCATTTAGGAATGCAAATTTGACATCCATCTGGTATACCTTGAATCCTTTGAATGTAGCATAAGCAAGAAGAGTTCTAACTCATTATAGTCTAGCAATGGGTGCAAATTTTTCACCATAATCAATTCCTTCTTCTTGTGCATACCCTTTGCATACTAATCTTGCTTTATTTCTAGTGACTTCTCCATTCTCATTTAGCTTATTTATGAATATCCATTTGGTATCGATGACATTCTTATCATCTGGTCTTGGTACTAATGTCCATGTACTATTCTTCTCATTCTATTCTATTTCTTCATTCATAGCACTGACCCATTCCTTATTTTCAAGTGCAGTGTTAATAGATTTAGGCTCAAAATCATAAAGTAAACATCTAGTCTTTAGTGACTTAACCTTGTTCTCATTCCATCCTTCTTGTCTCCTATGATATTATTCTATGGATGATGTCTTTTGACATACTTGGCAAGTTTTGGTTCAGCTCTGTGTTCATCATTCTGATCATCATCTTGACATTCATTCTGATTTCCATTGCTCGGAACATCATCTTGAGGTTTTTCCTAATTTTTGGTAATTGCAGCCTCATGATCAGGTGCAATGTTCTGTTTCTTGGGAGTGTTATACTATTGCTCAAGTAGAGTGTCAGGTTCTTCGGTGTAAAATAACCTATTTTAGTCCTCTGGCTCTTTTATGATTTTGTTATCATTCTTTTCTACAAATTCATATATTTTCACATTTGCACTTTCAATGATCTTGTTAGATGACTTGTTAAGACACTTATAAGCCTTGCTTTTGGTAGAATACCCTAGAAAGATACCTTCATCACTTTTGGAGTCAGGTTTTCCATTTCTATCATCTTTCAAAATATAACATTGACAACCAAAGATTCTGAAGTAACTTACATTGGGTGTGTAACCATACCAAAGCTCATAGGGTGTCTTCTTTGTGTCGTTCAATTGTACTCTTTTCAATGTGTAGATAGAAGTACCTGCAACTCCCTCCATAAATTTTGAGTGATGCTTTTCTCAATCATCAATGTTCTTTCACAATCAACAATGGATCTTTTTCTTCTCTTAGCAATTCCATTTTGTTGTGGTGTTCTTAGTGCAAAAACTTATCTTTTAATTCCATGCTCATTACATAAATTAGTGAATTCTTCTGAAAAAAATTCCCCTCCTCTATCTGAACTTAAGCATTTCAATTCCTTACCACTTTTTTTTCTCTACCATAGCCTTATACCATTTAAACATCTTGAATTCTTCTGATTTATCTTTTAAAAACATAACTATCATCATTCTAGAATAATCATCTAGAAAGAGAATGAAATACCTATCTCCATAGTAGCTATTTGTCCTTATGGGTCCACATAGATTAGTATGGACTAATTCTAGAATGGAATTAGATGTATGGGATTTACTCTTGAAACTAGAATTTTTCATCTTACCTTTTTGACAATTCTTGCACATGATATTCTCGGGCTTAGAAATGCTTGGTAAGCCTACGACTTTTCTTTTATTGCTTATCTTTATCATGTTGTCAAAATTCACATGACACAATCTCTTGTGCCACAACCATACGTCTTCGTTTCTAGCCATCAAACAAGTGGTGTGATGACATTATTTTTCCATTAGTATAATCACAGGAAAACATAGATAGAAAGCATTACTGGAAAACAACATGCATTACCGGCGAACCACAAGCAGTACTGGTGAAATGCAAGCATACCCGACAGAACAAAGATTTTGAGAAAATGCTAAGTATAAAAGTGACAAGCATCACCGGGGACCACAAGAATCACCGGTGACCACAAGCATTATCGGCAAAATAGTTTTTAGAACTAACCTGACAGAAATAGAAAAGGCATACCCAATGGCCAGTTCAAGAAATGAGCACCGACGATCAAGAAAACTAACCATCAGAATCGACAGACAGATAAAGAACCCGCAAATTGTGGATCTGAGTTTTACACGACGGATAAAAAAATGTAATTCTATTTATAGAGTTTTTATTTGTTTTAAATCATAATTTGATGGTCATGCAAGCTTTATGTAAATACTTTAAAGCATCCTAACGGATCTAAAGAATATCTAACTAAAGATCAAGGTCAAGTTGTAAACCTTGGATCTAGAGTTAACTTGTGATGCATGAATCAAAAATTGAACCTAAATAAGTATAAATAGATGTTCATACTCAATTGTGAGTACATGAATTCTTTATTATTGATAGCCATGAAGAGAATCTAAGGAGTAGAAGGTATAATTCATGCAAAGATCAGAAATAGAGTATATCAGTTATCAAGAGCACACAGAGGCTACCGACGAGCAGACAAAGGTACTATTCAATCATGAAAGGATGATTACATAAATGTATGAAGCTTTATAGGATCTGTTATTAGCAATTGAAGATTGCATTTATCATCAGATCAAAGACTTATGTAGTTTCATTCTAACAAGTGCATCACATCTAAAATCATTTTGTAGAAGGTGGACTTAACCGTTATTGCCAAATCTCTTAACAGCGTGCACACTTAACAGTGTTGCTAAAGCTTCAAATGAACAAGATCTTAATAGGTCTCCACTATAATACTCCTAATAGGGTAGGTCATCTGGAGTGACCAAATGTAAGCCTAAGCTCGCCCCTTCTTATCTGCAGATAGTGAAGTTTGTGGGTAACAATCCCCATCGCAGTTTTTACTTCCTTAACAGGAGTTTTCTACGATATCATATCTTGTGTCATGTATTACATATGCATAAAGAAAGATGAACAGTTAGATAAGATAAAATTACAAACTGATGACTAAGGGTTAATGGGCTAACCAAGAAAAGTTTTAGAGGTACTGATTCACCCCTCCCCTCTCAGTACATCATCTCAATATAATTCCAACAATTGGTATCAGAGCTAAGTCTCTCTCTTGAAAAGCTTAAAGACTTGAGAGAAAAGATCAGAGCAATGGACAAGTTTACACTGGACATGACTATTGAGAATGAGCAGTTACAAATGCAAATAAAATTTGAGCAGTATAAGGAGGCGCAGATAAAACTTAGAAAACTTCTTGATGAAAGACATATTATGGCAACCAGGCTGAATGAGAAAGACTACAAAGAAATGGAAATACAAGAGTACTTTGAAACAGCAGAATCATCATTGAGCAAAGCTTCAAACGCATCAGTTGAAGAAATTACAAGTATACAGGAGATCAATCTACATCTGAAAGATCAAATCAAGATGCTGAAAATTGGTCAAGAAACTCAAATGGTAAAAATTATTGATGTTATGAACGATGCAAGAAAAGCTGCAAATGAAAGAACACTAGCCATTGATGATAGGAGGAAAATTACATAAAAACTACAAGAGAAAGAATCAGAGATTCAAAGACTCATTGACCATCACCATGAGGTCACCAACCAGATTATTCTTATGAGCCAAGAAGCAAACAGATTAAATACATAACTCATTGAAAGAGTACAGATCATAGGTGAGCTAAGAGAAGAGAATGATAAATTGAAGCATGAAATCAATGTCCAGAATCAACACAATGAATTAATCAAAAAGGCTGAGGACAACAACCGAAGGATGGATGATTTTCTTGATGGACAAAGAAGAGTCAACAACTACACAGGATTAGGGTACAATGAGAATGGAGAAT
>MU224169.1:1450191-1485425 GCA_018584345.1 Thuja plicata | reverse complement strand
AGTGGCACTGAACAAGGTAAAGCTCTCAGAACTCAGTGATGAATTGGAGCCAATGATTGCTGAAGCAATCACCTTAGTTCAGAAAATGTGCACACTAGAGAAATATGGAAAAGAGAACAGTGACAAACTTGCATAAATTGACTCAAATGTCACAAAGAGTGCACAAAGCCTAACCTCACAAGCCGATAGCATAAAGGCACATCATGACACGGTCATAGAGGAAAATAGGCTACGACAAGAATATTGGGATACTGAGACTCAATTCAGAGGTGAGATCATAGAAATTCAAGCACACATTCTACCAAATCTTACAATTCTGCAGTAGCATATTTATGAAGCAATAAATCTGATAGCAACCCAGGAGGTGTCTATAGTAGATAACATCTATGATATCCATGTAAGGATTTCACTAGAGCACATGGCTCTAGAAATACTAAAGGAGAAATGGGAGAAAATGATGGAGGAAGTCAAGTCCTCACATTCCCACCTTTTTGAAAAGTTGTAAGTACCTTTGCCTTTAGAATCAGAAAAGGAGGAAAGGTAATGTATATAGTTATGTACAATACATATATCAGTTGAAAAAGAAAAGATAAAGGATATATATATATTATATATATATATATACACATACTTACACTTACCGGCATATACATAGGGGGAGTCATTCAAATGACTAAGGAAGAAATATACACAGGTGTACATACTAATACACTCAGTATGTTTCACATATCATGTTTTTGATACTAATGTCAAAGGGGGAGATTGATGACATTATTTTTCCATTAGTATACTCATAGAAAAACATAGATAGAAAGCATTGTCGGCAGACAACATGCATTACCGGTGAACCATAAGCAGTATTGGTGAAATGCAAGCATACCCGACAGAACAAAGATTTTGAGAAAATGCTAAGCATAAAAGTGACAAGCATCACCGTCGACCACAAGCATCACCAGAAACCACAAGCATGACCGGCGACACAGTTTTTAGAACTAACCCGACAGAAACAGAAAAGGCATACCCAATGACCAGTTCAAAAAAGGAACACCGATGATCAAGAAAACTGACCATCAGAACCGACAGTCAGATCAAGAACCCGCAAATTGTGGATCTGAGTTTTACGCGATGGATAAAGCAATGTAATTCTATTTATAGAGTTTTTATTTGTTTTAAATCATAATTTGATGGTCATGCAAGCTTTATGTAAATGCTTTAAAGCATCCTAATGGATCTAAATCATATTTAACTAAAGATCAAGGTCAAGTTGTAAACCTTGGATCTAGAGTTAACTTGCCATGCATGAATCAATAATTGAACCTAAATTAGTATAAATAGATGTTCATACTCAATTGTGAGTACATGAATTCTTTATTATTGATAGCCACGAAGAGCGTCTAAGGAGCAGAAGGTAGAATTCATGCAAAGATCAGAAACATAGTATATCAGTTATCAAGAACACATAGAGGCTACCGATGAGCAGACAAAGGTACTATTCAATCATGAAAGGATGATTACATAAATTTATGAAGCTTTATAGGATCTATTATCAGCAATTGAAGATTGTATTTATCATTAGATCAAATACTTATGTAGTTGCATTCTAACAAGTGCATCACATCTAAAATCCTTTTGTAGAAGGTGGACTTAACCATTCTTTCCAAATCTCTTAACAGAGTGCACACTTAACACTGTTTCTAAAGCTTCAAACGAAGTAGATCTTAATAGGTCTCCATTGTAATACTCCTAACAGGGTAGGTCATCATAAGTGAGCAAATGTAAGCCTTAACCGACCCCTTCTTATCTGCAGATAGTGAAGTTTGTGGGTAACAATCCCCACCGCAGTTTTTACTTCCTTAACAGGAGTTTTCTGTGATATCATATCTTGTGTCATGTGTTATCTATTTTCATGAATGTTTCTATTATTGTTACATATTAAAAGAATGTATGATATGATTACATATGCTTAAAGAAAGATGAATAGTTAGATAAGATAAAATTACAAATTGATGACTAAGGGTTAATGGGCTAACCAAGAAAAGTTTTAGAGGTACTGATTCACCCCTCCCCTCTCAGTACATCATCTCAATATAATTACAACATGGTTTTAATGTCATCAAGATAGAGAAGGTTACCTTTTTTTTTCTCGCCAGTTCTGATCAGCCTTCCTGATTCATTGAAGATCTTTGCATTCTTATTCTCAAATTCTACTTGGTGACCCGTATTGTTCCACTGCAAAACACTTAATAAATTATAGTTTAGTCCTTTTACCCAGTAAGAATTTTCACATTTGATCAGGTTATTCAACATTATAGTTCCTTTACCTTCAACTGGACAAGGTGTGTCATTACCCATTCTTACTGAACCACCATTAGAGTATTCAAAAGTTTCAAACTTTTTTTTATCATGAGTCATGTGGTGAGTGCAGCCACTATCTATGATCTAGATATCATTCTTACTAACCTTAGATATGAGTGAAGTTTGTACATACCTTTCTTCTTCTTCATCTGAATCCTCCATGCCTAAAAATACCCTCTCAATGTCTTCATCAAATTCGGTGTCAGTATCATCAACTCTATTCTCAGCTAGGTAATAAACTCTCTTCCCTTTGTCCTTATAGTCTCAGGTATCTCTTTTGTCAGATTGTCAGTTGCTTCGTTAATCTTTGTTATCACCTCGATAAAAATTATTTTCATATGATCTGTCATTACTTCTATCATCTTTTCTTCTGTTAGGACATCTTGCAGAAAAGTGTCCATCCTCTTTACAATTAAAACATACAAGGGGTAATTTACCTTTGTATCTACCTTTACCTCTGCAATCTTCTTGTCATTAGTGCTTCAATCTCATCAAGTCCTTGACCCTAATTATCACTTTCACTATCATTTCTAATAGTGTGTCTATGACTTGACTTACTTATTTTCAAAGAATATTTGAATGTAGACTCTATAGATGGTAAGACGCTATTATCAAATTTATTCATCTCAAATTAAATTAGTCTACCAATCAGACTATCTAGAGTAACTGTATTGTTGGAAACTGTTCTCATTTCTTGTATAGTAGGAACTCTAATAGCATATATAGGGAGTAAGGTTCTTAAGATTTTACTTACCACTATATCCTCCTCAAGTACACATCCAACTCCTTGGATAACATTGAATACCTCTTTTATTCTACAGTTATAATGAGTGATATTTTCTCCTTCTTTCATCCTTAGGTCATCAAACCTCCTTCTTAGGCTTTCTACCTTGGCTCTTTGTAAATTAGCATCTCCTCCATGTACCAGCTTCAATTTATCCCACATTTTCTTTGCACAGGTGTAGGTTTTGACATCTTCAAACTCAGCATCAGAGAGTGAGGAAGAAATCTCTATCATCATGCAATTATGCTCATGATTTTCTCTCAATTGCTCATGAGTATGAGGTCTTGTAGGAAACACATATTCAGTATCAAGGTGTTGAGTAACATCATTACTAATACCTGATAGGTGGAGTCTTATTCTACTTTTCCATGATGCGAATTTGTCTTTATTCAACTTGGGCACATCTTGCTTGTTCATATTGTGATCTTTTGCTTGAGTTGTTAAACTCCCTTTCTAAACACACAAGCTCTTATACCAATTGTTAGAAATAACTAAGAGGGGGTGTGAATCAGTGGCCTCAAAAAATATTCCAATAAATCAACCCAAAAACTTAGTACAATATTGAGCCTCTAGTTATCTTCAGTCCTACAAGATGTATGCCTTCAAATAAACTTATCAAATAACTACTGCTCAGAGTTCACTGTTAAACCTTATTCTTAATGTTTACCAAATAATAGTCTTTTATTTACTGAAAAATAGTAAATTTCTTAGTGTATACCGATCAATCCAGATTAGTTATGTGTAATGAAAACCACTAAATTAATGACTCATAAAAACATTGACACATGTATTTTTAACGTGGAAACCCTATTAAGGGAAAAACCACTTGGGACCGGTAACCCAAAACTTTCACTCTTATGAAGTGAGCTCGATGAAGAGCCAACCCTGTTAAAGGTTACAAACACAATGTTAGGTGTGACCTTGTTAGAGGATTTAACAGATTAGTTTGTCACTTGATATTGGGCATCTCTATGATACCTTCTATGACCAAACCTAGTGTAGTTTGTCAAATGGTATCTGGCATATAAAGCTATCTTCATGATCAAACTTTTTGATACTCCTTGGGATGTATCTCAATATAGAAAGGATCTTTAAATCCTTCTCAGTTAAGAGACTTTATAAATCAGTAGTTAAACTGAAACAAGTAATTGATTTGTTCACACATACAACTTATACTTGCAGATTTTTACATCTATTGTAAGCTCATTATACCTTTCTAGTCAATATGTCTTTTCAATACCTTTTCTCCAATTGTTTTTGCTTAGTCATGTTGTGTTTCTCTATTGCTCAGTGTCCACAGAAATATTTAGCTCTTTCCTTAGCTTGATTGATCAGGACTATATGAAGTTTTTCTTCATCAGTTTCTCTTCAGCATCCTTTTTCTATTCAGTCCCCTTAATTTATAATGAATTAAGTTGTCTCTTTATAGACATGATATCATTGTTTCTCTACTCTTGGTGTGATCTACAATATTAGCCAATCTTTCTTTAAATATTAACTCCTATTTTATCTCATAGAAATATTCTTGCCAACTAGATGAAACAACTTTTCATCTTTTACTTATCTCTGGCCTTAACTTGTTGATGAAAACAATGTTAACAACCAGTTATATCTATCATTAGCTCTACCAACTAAGTATTTTGTCATTTCTAAACTTCAATTATTTTTGGTGTTTTGACTCTTTGATAGATTTGATCAACACTTCAGTTCTCCTCAGGCTTCTCCGTCGATGTTGTCTATTCTTCAGGATTGTCTATCCTTCAGGCTTTTCTATCCATCGGTTAATACTATAAATCTGGCCATTGGTAATGCTTGTGATTTTGCTCATCGGTAATGCTTGTCAGTTTACTTTCTCGAGCATCATTGTGACTTTGCTCTCAATTTTCTTTGTCCATTGAGTTCCACTAATCATCAGTGTCTGTAGTCACTTATTAAATGTTGCTCTTTTATGTATTACTGAAAGCATAATATTTATCTCTTTGATTCTCTGAAGTCTTTGACACTTTGAATATAACCGATCAGATTATATCAAGTTGACATCAATAAAAATACAATCCATTGACTGATTTAATGTCTTGCATTATCTTTCTACATTTTGGTGATCAACTTAACATCTTCAAACATTCAAACAGTTAAATGTTATCATATAATAAGGTACCATATCTTTCAAGAGGAACTTAACATTTGTTGTTGTTAAGTTGGTAAAGCAGAAAGGTCAAGTCAGTAAAGGGAACAAGCCTAGTTACCATGTAGTGAGAAGTCTATTGGTAATGTGAAGTGTTAGTTGGTCAAGAAAATAAAATTCAGTCACCGAGTGAAGTTGACAACCAAGCATAGGTCATTTATCAAACAAGGTTGATAACTGAGTGAAGTCAGACACCAAGTGAAGATAGTCACCAAGTCACCAAGCATGGATCAAAGTTTGAGAAGAGATTGAATTCAAGGAGAAGAAAAAATTTAATGTGAAGTTGCAAAGATCTATAAGATGCTAAGGATAAATATGAAGTTTGTTATAAGATCTACGGTCATGAAAAATCAAGTTGAAGATCTGAGATGAATATTAAGTGGCAAAAAGTAAAATTGTGAGTTCCAAAAAAGTGCAAGTCACGAGGCAACGGCTAACCATTTAACTGAGTTGTAGATACATTGAATTAGTTCATAAGAGATGATCTGATGGCTGAGAAAAATTGAAGGAAAACCTAATCAATTAGATTAAGAGGCAAAACATAGGCCTACATATTGTTGAGTCTATATGTTTATATAGAGATGCAAGCAAGTTGACGAGTTGAAGTGCTACCGAGTAGAGTAGAGAAAGAGGTGGAGATCTAGAACATAGAAGAGACTGATGATTTGTTAATGCCAGTAGTTTTAGAGAGCACACAAGGGATATGATCAAGCAAAAGGTTTCACAATAATAGATCAATTCAATACATTGTTGCTTACTAATCTTTGTAACATAAAATCTCTTAAGCGAGTGGACCTAAAAAGTCTTTTTGTAAATCCTTGTGAAAGGTGAAATTTTGTGATGAATGTTTAAAGTACTCTAACTAGGCCACTCCTAATAGGGTGAAGATCCTAATAGATCTAAGGTAAATCCCCTAACAGGGTCACATCTAACAAATGTGCATTGTAATCTTTAACCATATTGGCTCTTAACCGAGCATACTTCAGAAGAGTATTTCTTTTCATGGGTGACAATTCCCACGGAGGTTTTTCCCAAATTGGGTTTCCTCATTAAATCTGGTGTTACATGTGATGTTTGATAACTAGGGATGTTAGTTGCTTATGTTATTAGTTGTTTATCAAGTTTGTGAAGTGTTTACATGTTTCGGTTGTTTTTTTTATTTGAGTTACCGAATTGAATCAAAGGTTTAGTTTAAAGTGTTAAGTTTCAATATTTTCTGATTCACCCTCCCTCTCAGTAAACCATCATTTGGTAGGGAAAACCAACAATTGGCATCATAGCTAGTGCTTTGAGAAGATAAGTTTGAAATTAATTGGGTTAAAGATTTGAATATCTTTAAGAGGGAAGTACCGAGGTTGAATAGGAATAACTTCTCTACATGGAAGAATAGAATGAGGCTTCACATATCTGGTATTGGAGATTATGCACTGAATCATCTTGACATTGAGTACTCACCTCCAATTTTTAGACCTTTGACACTTGGGCAGACAAGAACATACACAAGTGATGATTGAGATATCTTCTAGTCTCACTAACCTAGAGTTCAATGATCTACAAGGATGTGATATAGCTAAGTAGATGTGGGATAATCTTGCACTAGTTTATGGCGGAGATGAACATGTTCAGAAGGCTAAGGCTGAAAGCTTAAGAGGAAAGTTGGAATCAACGAGAATGAAAGAAGGAGAAAACATTGCAGTATACAACACAAGACTAAAGGAGATTGTTATTTCTATTAGAGGTGTTGGAGGAACCATTGAAGAAGAATATTTTACAAGAAAGATGATTAGAACACTGCTACTTATCTATGCCATCTTAGTGTCTTTTATTCAAGAACTAAGATCCATTCCATAGATGATTGTTACTTTGGATGCTACAATCGGTAAGCTAACTTATCTTGAGCTGAATGAACTTGATAATAATTTTCCTACTACTTCTAAGATTGAATCTACATTCAAATCATCCTTGACTATTGGGAATTCTAGAGATTCTAGATCTAGTGATGGATATGCAAGTATTGCTAGTGAAATATTTCATAGTTGTAAGAGTGAGCTTGAAGAGCTATATGTTGAAGATGAAAAGAATGAAGCTAAGTTTGAAGCTTTATTGGCTAGAAGGCTACCAAGAGGTAAAGGCAAGTAAAGAGGTAAGCTACCTTTGAATTTTTTTACATTGAATAAAATTGGTCACATAGGTTCTAATTTTCCTAACAATATTGAGAAGAAAGATAATAGAGATAACAAAAAGAGTAAGAACAGATTCAAAAGATTCAAAGACTTCAAGAACAAAGGAAGTAAATCATGCTACATTGTTGAAGAAGCATCATCTAATGATGACACCGATGATGAATAAGAAGAAGTTGTCTATGTTGCTATTAAAGATGAGGCATATGAAGAAAGTATATTGAAGAAAACTCCATAATCTCACAAGTAAGTAAAATTGATATATGGATTATAGACAACGGTTTCTCACACTTTATGACTGGTGATACTAATAAGTTGTATTACTTTGAAAGAGCATAATGGTGGTAATGTTAGATTTGGAAATGATGCTTCATATCTTGTGAAGGGAAAAGGCTCTATAATTATGCTGAACAATACTAAATGTGATGATTTTATTGGGTTGAAGGTTTGAAGTAAAATTTGTTGAGTGTGGAATAGTTGAATAATACAGGTCACCGACTCGAATTTCAAAACAAGAAGGTTAAAGTATTTAATCAGAAGGGAAGTCTTATTGTCACTGGAAAAAAATCTAAAGGTAACTTATTCTACCTTGATACATCCATTAAGAGTTGTTTGTTTGCTAAGATTGAAGATGCATGGCTATGGCACAAAAGGCTATGTCATGTTAACTGTGAC
Organism: Thuja plicata; assembly: GCA_018584345.1. Classification (NCBI taxonomy): domain Eukaryota; kingdom Viridiplantae; phylum Streptophyta; class Pinopsida; order Cupressales; family Cupressaceae; genus Thuja; species Thuja plicata. The sequence goes on along the minus strand of MU224169.1, from coordinate 1,477,246 downwards.
AACTTAATCAAAATGAGTAAGAAGAAAAGAGTAACAGGTCTATCGATTCTAGACAAACCAGAGAATGTAATGTGTAAGGGTTGTCAAGTAGGTAAGGTGACTAAATCAAGCTTTACAAGAAAATATTATACTACAAAAGGTATTTTGAAGTTAGTACGCACCAACCTATGTGGTCCCATGAGAACAGAAAGATACTATGGAGATAGATACTTCATATTGTTTTTTGATGATTATTCTAGTATGATGTCAGTTACATTTCTAAAAGAAAATTCTGATGTGTTCCAAATGTTTAAGTGGTACAAGGCTAGATTTGAAAAAGAGAGAGGGAGACAGTTGAAATGTCTGAGATATGACAGAGGCAAAGATTTTACTTCTGATGAATTTAGACTATTCTAAAATGAACATGGTATAAAGAGACAGATGTCTACACCAAGGAGACCACAATAGAACATTATAGCTAAAAGAAGAAACACATCCATTGTTGATTGTGCTAGAACACTAATGATTGAGAATTCCATTTCTCAAACCTTCTGGAGAGAAGCAGTCAGTATGGATTCTTATACACTTAACTGAGTACAATTGAAGAAGGGAACTAACAAGGAACCTTATGAGATCCGGTATGGACACAAATCGAATATAAGTTACTTCATAATATTTAGAAGTACGTGTTATATTCTAAAAGATTCTAGAGATGGTAAATTTGACTCTAAAGGAGATGAAGGAATATTCTTGGGATATTATACTAAGAGAAAAGCCTACAAATGTTTAAGTAAGAATACTAAAAAAATTGTAGAAAGTGCAAATGAGAGGATTGATGAATTTACAGAGAATAATGATGAAGATAGCAAGAAGGAACCCAAGGATTATCAAAGATTTTTTTATGTACAAACTGAGATTCCTAACACCTTACCAAGAGCACAAATCGAGGAAGAAGATGAGCAGAGATAATTTCCACTAAATGATGGAAATGAAGAGATACCACGGCTACCGAGCATGTGTTGGCAAAGTATGTGAAGAGACACCACTCACCGAGTAAAATCATTGGAGACACGACTACCGAAGTTATGACAAGAAGTAAGGTAAGAGAAAACACATTCTTAATATCTGAATTTGAACCGAGAAAAGTAAAAGATGCATTAGAAATTGAAGATTTGATGAAAGCAATGAAGGAAGAGATAGGTCAAATTCAAAAGAATAATACATGGACTTTGGTACCAAGATCAAAAGATAAGAATGTAATTGGCACTAAGTGGATTTTTAGAAATAAGTTGAATGAGCATGGTAATGTAATAATAAATAAAGAAAGATTAGTTTGCAATGGGTATGCACTCGGAGAAGGAATAGACTATGGTGAAACTTTTTCACCTTTTTCTAGATTAGAAGGAGTTAGAATTCTACTAGCATATGAAACTTATAAGGGATTCAAAGTTTATCAAATGGATGTTAAGTCTGCATTTCTCAATGGTATTCTTGAAGAGGAAGTATATATTGAGAAAGATGAAGGATTTTCTAAGAATACTAACCAAGACATGGTATGAACATTGCACAAAGCACTGTATGGCTTGAAACAAGCACCCAGAGTATGGTATGAAAGATTGCACTCATATGTAATCAAAATAAGATTTCAAAAAACTAGTTAAAACAAATATGTGTATCTAAAATGTGATAGTACTAAAAAAATTTTAATTTTTGAGATATTTGTTGATGATATTATATTTGGAGGAAATGAAATATTGTGCAGATCTTTTGTTGAGGAGATGAGAAAGCAGTTTGAAATGTCTATGATTAAAGAGATTAAATTCATTATTGGCCTTGAAATTCAGCAATTAAAGGATGAGATCTATATTATACAATAAAAGTGTATCAAGGAGATCCTAAAGACCTTTGATTTGGATGAATCAAGACCAGTTGGAACACCGATGGTCACTGGCTGCAAGTTATCTAAAGAGGATGATTCAAAAGAAGTCAATGAGACACTCTATCAATCTATGATTGGTAAGTTGTAGTATGTAGTGCACAAAAAACCTGATATTTCTAATATAGTAGGGATTGTTGCAAGGTTTTCTTCTGATCCAAAGGAAACACATATGTCTATAGTGAAAGAATTTTTAGACATTTGAAAGTGTAAGGTATAAATTTGGATGGTCTCCTAGATAGGGTTTGCACAATAGAGATTTACATATAAAAGAGACCATATGCTATATTCAACCATTTACATTTAATTATTATGATAAGGAATGTAAAGCTTGAAAATACTTACAAAGAATAATGGAGTAAAATACCTACCTCACATCATACAAGATCTGGAAATACCATTTTTCTGAAGCCTGTGTTTAGTTTATGGAAAATCTGAGATTAGATCTGGAACAAAAATGCAGAGACAGACAAAACCCAGAAATATTTTTCCGATCCGACATAGTTCCAATTTTGACCCTCAAGTCAATGTCACCATTGACCTAGAATTTCCAATTCCAACCTATGGAAGAATTGACCTAAAAGTCTCCGATAGGAAATCTATTTTTTGATCCCAAAATTTTGCCGAAAAGGGTATCTGAATCTATAATCTGATCTGTTGGTCTAAACCTGTACCTCCCAAAATAGCACCTGCAAATATCTGAAAAGGAGGGGTTTTGGGGTGGCTATATAGGGTTTTTCCTTAGTCAAACCCCCATTTTGGTGATCTCTACCTCCAAGAATAGCTGAATATAGTAATGTGTGTGTGTTGCCCTTGGAAAGAGTTTTGAATGTGTAAAGTCAAGATATAATCCTCTAGATTAAAAACCAAACATGAATTGAAAATGAGAAAGCAATGCATAGATTTGAATATGATAAAGAAATCATACCAATCCCCCAAGGCTAAAGTATTCCTACCAAACTCACAGTCCGTAGTTTTTTCCCCATGATAGTATCTTTTGAATGCTTGAATGTTGAAAATAGTGGATCCAAGAAGGAAGGAAGGAAGAACTCTCTCTTTCTCCAAAGAAGATCCACAATATCTTGTCCATAAAAATGATTGTATGTATCAATGAATCATCATATATTGTCCTTCTATATCATCCTCTTTGTTTCTTGCATCATCATCATGTCATAATCGTAATTGCATCATATCATCTTACGATTCTCTCATGAAGAAATGAAGGCAAAAGAGAGTGTTTATATAGAGATCTCAATATAGACCTCCTAGGGAAATGCAAGGGACCCAAATTCAAATTTCACCTTGAATTATGGTCCAATTACAATCACCAACCAAGGAGGGGATTTATTAATTCTAATATCGGGGAAAATACTTCTGCATTCAGACCTGGTGACCTATTTTTAAGTTTAGAACCCCAATAAGCTCCAGATTTGAAAGCAAGGATCAACACCCGACAGAGGTCAAGGTCAACCTCAACCTTGACCTAGGTCAAGGTTGACCTTGACCTTTACCTAGGTCAAGGTTGACCTTGATTTTGACCTAGGTTATAATTGACTTCAACCCCGACCTGAGGTTTCAGGCAGGTCTCCTCGAGAAATCAACAGGATTCCCAAGTCAGTCGGGGACCTAGGAAGGTGAGAAAACACACCAGGATGCTTGATAGAGGCACAGATGCCAAAGAGGAGGTATGATGAAGATTAGGAGAGCCAATACATAGGTTCTACCTAAAATTGGAGCCACAAAAAGGGAAATTAAGGAGGATCTAAAGGACCCTAACCCTATTTTCACCTAGAAATGCAGAATCAAGTGCATATGCATCCTAAATGCAAATCTAATATGCAAGTGTACTAAACAAGGGTGATAAACCTACCAAAATGGAATTTATTCCATTTTAAGATGATAAATTTAGCCCCCACTTTAGCTTATATATGACACTACGTGAATATGAAAGCTAAAGTAAGAAAACATCATAAATTAAAAAGGATATAGCCAAGTCCTCAATGTGGAGATCTTGCGAGAAATCATTAGTACCCACAACCTGCAGCACACAAGGTTAATGAAAATCCATAGAGCACCTAAGCCTTACTAATATTATTTTTAGAAGTGCATAGAGCCCCTTATGACCCCTGTTTTGGCTTACTAATTCTAAAAGGTGAAACAGGGTGATAAGGTTAGATCTATACACTGAATATGCAGTTTATTGAAAATTCCTTTCTTAAACCAGATAGGAGGATTCAAAACCTTCCTAAACTAATTCAAGAGGTTAGGTATCTGAATCATGATTCCAACACCACTGACAACACTAAAAATAGAATTACCAAACTCAAATTATGATGAAAAGAGTGAATGTCTATCTAAATGCATGTAAAGGGAAATTCAAATTTAACCTAGGTAAATTCAAATGAAAACCCTAATAAAACCCTAATTTTCATTTATAAATAAGATGAGGAAACACTTACCTTCTCATTCTTACCATTTGCAGAGTTTGGAAAAAGAAGCATAATGTCGAAGAGAGAAGAACTTCGAGCGAGTTGCATGGAGGTCCTACGAGAGCACCTAGCCAGTGGATAGCCACTACCTGAGGTAGGTTCCTTGTTTTGATATTTATGATTGAAAAATTCCTATTTTTATAGGGGAGGTTGACCTTGACCCAAAAAGCTTAACCCTGACCCATTTATGTCAACCTTGACCCTTTAAGATCAACCATAATTGGGAAGGTCCAATCCTTTCTAGGGATAAGGTCGACCCTAACCCAAAAAGGTCGACCCTGACCCAAAAAGGTTGACCTTGACACAAAAAGGTCGACCTTGACCAGATCAAGTGGGTATTGTAGGTGTTTGATGATGGAGTACTGATATGATACTATTTGTGCTGACAGGATCTTGTCCATCTCTGAGAGAACCCCTTTGGAGGGTTGTTACGGACTATCAAAGAGAACTTGTCCAAGTTACAGTAGGATGAGATACAACTATTGAGAGATGTGGGATTGTACTAGGTAGAAGTCCTACCACATATGAGGTTCCATCAATCCATGATATCAGCTATGATAGAGAGGTGGGATGAGGACACTTTTTCCTTCCATCTTCCATCATGAGAGATCACGATCACACTAGAGGATGTATATAGGATCCTACGAATTCCAGTCCAAGGCGAGCCTGTTAGACCGAGAGTGCAGTGGGGTCCTCCCAAGGTTTTTTCAAATGGGGAGTATTGCTTGGGATGAGTACCATAGATGAGGACCCAATCAGATCAGATCCCTCTATCAGCCCTACTAGCAGGCCCGACACCCTTGGTACTGAGAGTTATGCTATGTATACTTTCTTTGGTTGTAATACCCAAAACAAAGGGTACAGTCTTCTAAGCACCATTCACCCATCTTGTACGTAGGATGGAGAGTGACAGGATTATTTTCTCATGGGGTCGTAGCATGTTAGCACATCTTTAATACCATGATTTGAGTCAGTTAGTGAGATTCTAGTGGGAGAGTCTTACAGTTTGCACCTTGATACAAGTTTGGATGTTTGAGAATTACACATGTACACGACCATAGGGTGTTCCAATGATGATAGATGTGAGCACACCGGGAGATTTTTCATATCCACTAGTAAATGTTTGGCAGTACAGGGATATCCTCTTTTGGAGGGTACGCTTTGACCATATACCAAGTATTGATGTGATATGGAGACCATACTATCGGATGACAGAATGGCCAGATACTTGACACGAGCTGAGACACTCCTAGCAATGCAAGCTACTAGAGGGTCATACTAGTCATGCAGTGATGCCATATTACTATGATAGAGTGATGAGATAGTTTGGTTTGACATATTGGGTTCCCCAGATAGTACCTTGGTATGTATATCAGATGAGATACTATCAGAGACATGATGCCATATGCTGACCCATAATAGAAGATATTGTAGATAGCAAGAAAAATGAGACCGAGGATACAGAGGTAGCTCCCAATGTATCCTATTTAGGTATCAGCAAAGACTATATCAGATATTGGAGTCTATAGGGGACCCACCCCATCTTCCTCGGTGACCACTCCACAGGTGATCCAAGTTTGTCAGAGAGGACTCACCGAGGCAGTAAAATACCAGCGAAGGATGAGGAGGATCAGAGAGACAAGGAGGAGCCCATCTCTGAGGGAGATCCTATGGAGGAGGAGAGAGCATAGGAGAGATCAAAGGAGAGAGATGATTAGAGAGTAGATGAGAGAGCAGAGGAGATGCCCCCAGGTGGTAGTACAGGTGCAGATGATCAGACAATCTATGTTGTACCATTTAGATCACGATGACCTCCCCGTGCACATACAGAGACACCACCACCTAGACCTAGACATAGTGATTGGGGAGAGGGTAGTCTCTCCATGCCCCCACCATATAGATCCTTTGGTGACACCCATGATTGAGATCCAGGTATGATATATGTAATTGATTAGAATATTTTAAGTAAATGTTTTCTTAGAAGAAGTACTAAAAGATAAATATGTTTGAATTCTTCAGCTAGCACAACAGAGTGGAGGAGCTTTGTGTCTGAGGTCCTGAAGGATACATTTATATCCTACCAACTACCAACTAGCAAGAGAGAGTCTCTTATTGGATAGAGGGATCCCAACAGACATGCAGACATTTTTTCATGTATCCCATGAGAGATGAGGTTATGCAAAGAGAGAGAGAGGATAAATTGATGGCTGATCTATAGAGATCTCAGGAGCATAACTATGAGATGATCATGTCAAGGAGCTTCACATGAACTACCATTCTGAGATCCTCAGTCTCACACCACAGATCAGAAAGAGTTGAGAGCCACCGACCCTCAAAGCATAGAGATAGATTGATAGACATGGAAAATGTATCATATATGTACCAAACTCAAAGAAGTTTATATATATTAAAAAAAAATTTTGCCCAGTTAGTTCTATGATTGATTACTTGTACTTTTCATCAATACACAAAAAAATTAACATAAATAAATAATGAAATTATGTATGAATGCATTCCAATTACATAACCTATAAAAAAAACCTAACTATTCTATACAAAATACATAAATACATAAAGAAAGAATGGTGTATTTAGGGATAATAACATTTAAGATGCATAATATTAATAGCTTCCTTAAGAGGGACACCATTCATATCAAAAATATTATAAGCACCTGAAGTAAAATCCTCAATTACTAAAAAGGGTCCAATCCAATTAGGGCTAAACTTCCCTTTTTCACCGGGTAAAGCATTCACATTCCTTTGATTTTCATACAGGACTAAATCACCTACCAAGAATGACTGTTCAATCACCTAATGATTATATTGTTTCTGAAGTGATTTATGATAAACCTTAATATGTTCCAAAGCATTTATCCATTGTTCATCCAACATTTCTAATTCCTGTAATCATTGTTCCCGAAAAGTATCCTTATCAATTATCCCATTAAATGAAACATGCACAGAAGATATTTCTAATTCTAAGGGCATAATAGCATTAATACCATAAACAAGATTATAAGGAGAAGTACCCATGGCAGTACAGACACTAGTCCTATAAGCCCATAAAGCATAAGTAAGTTGGGTATGCCAATCTTTCACATGCTTGTTAACCGTATTTCTTAAGATTTGTTCAATAGCTTTATTTGACGCTTCAGCTTGACCATTAGATTGAGGGTAGTAGGGAGTAGAAAATCTTTTTTGAATACAATATTTCTCAAAGAATTTTGTGAATTCTTTATTCTTGAAAGAAGCGTCATTATCTGAAACTATCGTTGTAGGAATACCAAATCGTGCTATAATAAGATTAAGGATAAAATCAAAAAAAACATCCGCAGTAGTAGAAAAAAGAGGAATAGCTTCTACCCACTTTGTAAAGTAATCTGTAGCCATTAGGATGTACGTATGTCCTTGAGAAGAAGCTGGTGAGATTTTTCCAATAAGATCAAAACCTCAAATACCAAAAGGCCATGGAGCAACTTGATTACAAAGTTCACGAGTAGGAGCATGAATTAAATTACCATGTTTCTAACACTGAGGACACTTCTTAACAAACATAAAATAATCTTGTTCCATTATTTTCCAATAGTATCCCATTCTAAGAATTTTATTAACTAAAGATTTCCCACCAAAATGTCCCCCACAAGAACCAGAATGAGCTTCTGCTAAAGCTATCAAAATTTTGGTTCTACCAAGAAATATTAATAGAAAACCATTATAAGAATGTTTGTAAAGTGTATCTCCCAAAATGATGAAATGTGCTGCAAGCTTCCTAATACGATTACGCATGTTCCTTGTTTCTGATTCTGGAAAGGTATTATCTTTCAAAAAATGAAAGATATGTGAATACCATTCATCAAATTGCAAGTTAAAACAATCAGCAGTAACCTTATTAGAAATTGTAGGGTGTTTAAGAGTGTGTATAATATATTGAAAGTCTTCGGCATTATTCTCAAGACAAACCAAGGAAGTTGCACTTTCCATGGCATCTGCATGTTGATTATCTTTCCTAGGTAAGGTCTAAATCATATAAGAAGAAAATTGTGAAAGAATATCAAGAGCCAAATCTCTATATTGCGTCATTTTATAATTCTTAGTCTGATAACCTCCTTTGATTTGTTCAACAATTAATTGTGAATCCTCGTATATTTCCAAGTTTTTAATATGAAGGGATGAAGCTTCCCGTAAGCCAGCTATAAGAGCTTCATACTCCTCAATATTGTTAGTACAAGGAAAGGTCAATTTATATGACATAGGGATCAGTTTCTTTGTAGGAGGGACCAAGATAATGCCTACACCAGAACATGTCTTACATCTAGAACCATCAAAATATAATTCCCAAACATCTTCCTGCTTAATAGCTAAAATGTTCTCATCAGGGAATTCTATTGAGGTAACACTCGTATTAAAATGAGGACAAGGAGCTTTAGCTAAATAATCAGTTAAATCTTGTCCTTTAATTTACTTTTGAAGAATGAAATTAAGATCAAATTCCGTAAGTAACATCACCCATTTTTCCAAATGTCCAGAGAGATTAATTTATGAGAAAAGGTGTTTTAGAGGATCAAATTTGACAATCACATTGACCTCAACATTCAAAAGGTAATGCCTAGGTTTTTGACAAGCATAAACTAAAGCCAAGCATTGTCTTTCCAAATTGGTATATCTTGTTTCGTAATCAAGTAAGGTCCAACTAATGTAGTACACTAGTCTTTCCTTACCTTCACTGTCATGTTGAGCCAACAACACACTCACAACATGGGAAGTAGTGGAAGTATATAGATAGAAGGGTTTATTAAATTGAGAAGGTTGTAGAATACGAGGATTAGCAAGATATTCCTTAAATTTTTGAAAGGATTGTTTACATTCCTAGTTCCAAGAAAAAGTGGTATCTTATATAAGCAAGGAGGTGAAAGGAACAGTTCTATCAGCTAAGTTAGAAACAAAGTGACGAATAGCTTGTATTTTTCCTTGTAAACTGCATAATTGAGAAATATTCTTAGGAGGAGGCATGTTAACAATAGCATCAATATTTTCAGTATCAACCTCTATGCCTCACTTAGAGATTATAAATCCTAATAATTTACCAGAATCAACTCCAAAATCAGATTTCTTAGGATTCAATCTCATATTATAACTCCTAATTATTTCAAATATTTTCCTTAAAATAAACACATGATCCTCTCTTTGTATAGATTTTGCCAAGATGTCATTTACATAATCTTCCAGAATCTTATGAATCTAATCATGAAAAATCAAGGTCATAACACGTTGATAAGTTGCTCCCATGTTTCTTAATCCAAAGGGCATCATGACGCAGCAAAAGGTTCCCCAAGGTGTTATAAATGTGGTCTTAAGTTGATCTACAATAGGAATAAAGATTTGATTATAACCTAAAAAACCATCCATAAAAGATAATAAAGCATGACCAGTTGTCAAATCCATAATCATATCAATATTAGGTAATGGGAAATCATCTTTTAAGGATGGCTTATTTAAATCTTGAAAGTCAGTGCACATCCTTATCTTATTTTCTCCTTTAGAAACATCCACAATATTAGAAATCCATTTAGAGTAATCAATATAATAGATGATCCCAGCACCTAATCATTTTTCAATTTCAACTTTAACTAACAAGGCAATGCCTGGAATCTTTTGGATTTTTTGTTTCACGGGTTTAGTATTAGGTTTGAGAACAATATTGTGAGTAAAAATATTAGGATCTATACCCGGCATATCTGAATATGTCCAAGAAAATATATCTTTATATTCAAGTAAGAGGGAAACCAACTGATCATGTTCATCTTAATTCAAACATTTCCCAATTTTGATTATTTTTCAGATTCATTCACATCTACCTGAACTTCAATAGTCTCAGTTATTAATAAATTACTTCGCATGGGAGAATCCATTGGAAAAGGAGAAATATCATGTTCTCCAAAATAGGCTTCATTATTCAAACAATAAGGCTTTCTTCTTTTATGATGAAACATAGGTAGATCTTGATAAGCCCCTAAAAAATTGGCTAGGGCTTCATCCTCAGGAAAAATATCCAAACTAGGTTTTTGATCCACATCAAGGAGAAGCGGATTAACCAACTTCAAATTTCCACCACAAATATGATTGACATTAAGAGGAAAATCTGATGGTTACTTATAAGGATTGAATCCTAACCCATAAGTATAATCATAAACTTCATCTTCCAAGGGCACTTGTATACCTTGTTCATATTTACCAAATTCTTTCCCATTGAATTCTAATTTCCTAAGTAGATGATAACCAAAACCATATCTATTGGCCATATCAGATTGAATTAAAGGAGCGACATATGTCACAATGTCATAGAAATCTAGTTTTATCATCTCAATTGTTTCTGTAAGTGAAGCAGCAACAAAGTTTCTTTTTAATTCCTCAGAAAGTGGAGAAGGAATAAAAACTTGTTTTTCAAACCTTCTTTGTTCTTTCATAAACTCTAAATTAGCAACTTTATATTATTCCATAAAAGAAGTATTAAAATCCAATGTTCCCCAATCATCTCCTGTTAAAGAAGAAGGTGGACTTTTAGCTTGTTTAACTTTAGGTGGTTGCTTAGGTTCTTTACTTGGTTGTATAGGTTTAGGAACCTTAGCATATTTTGCATTTAGGCAAGGATTTGGTGCATCATCTGCATGTAGTGTATACATTAGATTGTTATAAATTAACCTAACCTTATGATGAAGAGTAGAAGGAATCACATGCATAGTATTTAACCAAGGTCTTCCTAACAAAAGGTTATAATTGAGAGGTCCAGGCATAACATGAATAGGTATGTTAAGAAGAACTAGACCAACCTTAATAGGTAGCGTAATAATACCCAAAGTTTTTTTTGCAATGTTATCAAATCCACGAATAGGGATATTATCTGGTTGAATGGTTGTAAGATCGGCCTTAATAGCTTTAAGCATATCCATGCTACAAAAATTAAGCCTAGATCCATTGTCAATTAATGTTCTATGAATGATACTCTGATTGATAGAAATAGAAACCATTAGAGCATCATATTGATTATGCACCTCAACAGAATGTAAATCATCATCAGTAAACACAATAGGAGGTACAGAAGGCATAGTATGCATTCACTCCAAAAATGAATTAATATTATTTTGATTAGGAGGTGGAGTAGGAAGAGTAGATAAAGCTTTTTTTAATGCCTCATTATATGTATGAGAAGTTTGAAGTAATTTCCCATAAAGATATCTTAGTTGGATTAGCGCGTAATTTCTCAACTAAGTCACACTCCTTAAAGGAAGAAGGTAACCTAGGTTTTTGAGGAAGCACGGTTTGAGAAGGAGGTAAAGAAGCTGGGATAGTAGGTTGAGGATTATTCCTTGTGCGATAAGCATGTGAAATGCAATCTGTGTTATCAAAGAAATCCAAAGGATCTTTAGGTTTACCCTTAATAGTTATTTGAGGACATCCTTTTACTATCATCAAAGGTTTAGGGAATAACATTCTAGGTGCCTCAATGTTGCAAATAGTAGAACATGAAGGTAACCATGCACACACCCTATGGTAAAGGTCAATTGGAGAAGTTGTGGAGGAGGATGAAATAGGAATAGGATCCATTGGGATATCATTCAAACCATTTTCATGCTAACTTCCATGTACCTCATTAAGGGATCTACTCTCTTGTATAAAAAAATCCTCATCAAAGTATTCAAAAAAAAATTCAAACATGTTGAACACAAAATTAAAATTACAAGCATGTAAATGTTTTTTCTGTTTTTAAAGAAATTTTGTAATTTTTATGTATTTTTGGAATATAAATGCAAGAGAATAAAAGAAAACCTACTTCTATATGCATGCAAGACCTAACATAAAATGTAAATCTAACACCAAAGAGAAAGAGTTATCTATCGTGGGTTCACCAAAATGTAAGGTATAAATTTGGATGGTCTCCTAAATAGGGTTTGCACAATAGAGATTTGCATATAAAAGAGACCCTATGCCATATTCAACCATTTACATTTAATTATTATGATAAGGAATATAAATCTTGAAAATACTTACAAAGAATAATGGAGTAAAATACCTACCTCACATCATAGAAAATCTGGCAATACCATTTTTTTGAAGCCTGTGTTAAGTTTCTGGAAAATCTGAGAACGGATCTAGAACAGAAACGCAGAGACGGACAAAACCCAGAAATATTTTTCTGATCTGACATAGTTCTGATTTTGACCCTCAAGTCAATGTCACCATTGACCCAAAATTTCCAATTCCAACCTAGGGCAGAATCAACCTAAAAAGTCTCCGATAGGAAATCTGTTTGCTGAAAAGGGTATCCAAATCTGCATTATGATCTGTTGTTCTGAACCTGTACCTCCCAAAATAGCACCTGCAAATATCTGAAAATGAGGGGTTTTGGGGTGGCTATATAGATTTATGCCTTAGTTAAACCCTCATTTTGGTGATCTCCACCTCCACGAATAGATGAATATAGTAGAATGTATGTGTGTGTGTTGCCCTTGGAAAGAGCTTTGAATGTGTAATGTCAAGATATAATCTTCTAGATTAAAACCCTAACGTGAAATGAAAATGAGAAAGCAATGCATAAATTTGAATATGATAAAGAAAGCATACCAAGCCCACAAGGCTAAAGTATTCCTACCAAACTCACAATCCTTAGTTGCTACCCCATGATAGTATCTTTTGAATGCTTGAATGTTGAAAATGGTGGATCCAAGAAGAAGGAAGGAAGGAAGAACTCTCTCTTGCTCCAAAGAAGATCCACAATAGCTTGTCCATAAAAATTATTGTATGTATCATTGAATCATCATATCTTGTCCTTCTATAGCATCCTCTTTCTTTCTTGCATCATCATCATGTCATAATTGTAATTGCATCATATCATCTTACGATTTTCTCTCATGAAGAAATGAAGGCAAAAGAGAGTGTTTATATAGAGATCTCAATATAGACCTCCTAGGGAAATGCAAGGGACTCAAATTCAAATTTCTCCTTGAATTATGGTCCAATTAAAATCACCAACCAATGAGGGGATGTATTAATTTGAATATCGGGGAAAACACTTCTGCATCCAGACTTGGGGACCTATTTTTAAGTTTAGAACCCTGATAAGCTCCAGATTCGAAAGTGGGGATCAACACCTGACAGAGGTCAAGGTTGACCTCGACCTTGACCTAGGTCAAGGTCAACCTTGATTTTGACCTAGGTCAAAATCAACTTCAACCTTGACCTGAGGTTTCAGGTAGGTCTCCTTGGGAAATCTGCAGGATTCACAAGTCAGTTGGGGACCTAGGAAGGTGAGAAAACACACCAGGGTGTTGGATAGAGGCACATAGGCCAAAGAGGAGGTATGATGAAGATTAGGAGAGCCAATACATAGGTTCTACCTAAAAATGGAGCCATGGAAAAGGAACTTAAGGAGGATCCAAAGGATCGTAACCCTAGTTTCACCTAGAAATGCAAAATCCAGTGCATATGTATCCAAAATGCAAATCTAATATGTAAGTGTACTAAATGAGGGTGCTAAACCTACCAAAATGGAAGTGATTCCATTTTAAGATGATACAGAAAGGAACAGAGGATTTTGGCCTACTATACAAGAAAGGAGGAGACTTTGAATTGAGATTCTACACGAATGTTGATTGGGCTAGAAACATTGATGATAAAAATATTATAAGTGATGGAGCTTTCTTTCTAGGAGAAAGACTAGTTACATGGCTAAGAAAGAAACAAAGTTGCATATGATAGTCTACTGCCAAGGTTGAGTATTTTGATGCAGCTATGAATTGTGCAAATATTTTATGGATCAAAAAACTACTTGAAGGTATGCACAAGGAGATCATCGATCCAGTCACTATCTATTGTGACAACATAAGTGCTATAAAACTATCAAATAATCTGGTAATGCACTCAAAGACCAAGCACATATCTATCAAGTATCATTATTTGAGAGAGAAAGTACAAGACAAGCATGTAATGTTAGAATATGTGAATTCAAAAGAATAGCTAGCTGACATATTCACCAAACCACTACCGAAGGATGCTTTTAAGTATCTTAGAGGTAAATTAAGGGTGCTACCCCTATCCAACATTCATTGATGAAAGAGGCATGTTGCATAAACTCTAGGACACATTAGAATATCTTAATTTTGAGTTGACGCTAGTGATCACACTTTAGGTGATGCCTGAAGTTGTGAAAGGATTTATGTATGTAAACAAAAATCAATACATGCAAAGTATGATTCACTATCTGAAAAAGACTTCAGGAGTATGGAACTTTGGCATTATTTTCAAATAGGGAGAAGTAAGTGATTGATGATCAGGGGTAGAAAGAAGTAAGTGATGAATACACAAGTGAAGGATACTACATGTAAGAGGGAGAATGTGATTGAAGGAAAAGAGGAAGAGCAAGCAAAGAGGGAGAAAAGATAGTAAAGAGATATCAGAGTATACCATCAGCAATTGATAGTATTGCCATCAATTCCAAAGAGGGAGATTGTTAACCAACTGATGGTAATGATGATGAAGACCGAGTTCAGTAGAATAAAAGCAAGTAGAATGGTTAGATCATTTGTTATTTTTTCATTCATGTCAAGCAATTGATTTCTAGTTTATATCAAGTTTCCATATCATTTGAAAGGAACTTAATTGGGCAGATAATAAAAAATTAAAATGATGGGGTACTATTCATATAATTATTTTTACTTAACATTTAATGTTGTTAAGTTGATAAAGCAAAAAGACCGGGTAGGTAAAGGGAACAAGTCATGTTACCAAGAAGTGAGAAGTTTGTTATTAATGTGAAGTGTTAGTCAGTCGAGTGAAGAAAATTTAGTCACCGAGAAAAGTTGACAACCAAGTAGAGGTTAGTTACCAACCAAGGTTGGTAACTGAGAAAAGTCAGACACTAAGTCACCAAGCATAGAACAAAGTTTGAGCAGAGATTGAATTCAAGGAGAAGAACAAATTTAATGAGAAGGCACAAATATCTATAAGATGCTAAGGATAAAGATGAATTTTTTTACAAGATCTACAGTCATGAAAAATCAAGTTGAAGATCTGAGATGAAGATTAAGCGGAAAAAAGTAAAATTGTGAGTTCCAAAAAAGTGCAAGTCACAAGGCAAAGGTTAACTGTTTAACTGAGTTGCAAAAACATTGAATCAGATCATAAGAGATGATCTGATGGCTGAGCACAATTGAAGGAAAACCTAATAAATGAGATTAATAGGCAAAATAGTAAATTTAATCTCAATTGAAGGAAAACCTAATAAATTTAATCTCAAATCTACATAAGAGATGATCTGATGGCTGAGCACGATTGAAGGAAAACCTAATAAATTTAATCTCAAATCTAAATGATAAACATGAAAGAGAGATCTCAACACAATAAGAAATACATAACACCAATATTTTTGATGTGGAAACCGTGCTGGGTAAAAACCATGGTGGGGATGGAACCCACAAGATGAATGCACTAAGTAAAAAGTATTGTACCATGTTATGAGTATTAGAAAGGGGAATGCACATGCATTCAGGCACACTTCCTAGAGATCCCTACTGAAATAAATTAACAACAAGGTTCATTTCCTTACAACATCAACCGATCATAGATCAAAGAGGACTTTCAATCCAAATACATGAATTGACTGATAGCATTTTTTATGCCAAAATAGTTCCAATGAAGTGCACAGGTTTCTGAATTATTTCATATTCCACTCATACCTATTCATACAACATCATATATATCATTTATCCCATCTATACACACATTCTCACACACTCACAACTTCAAATGATTAAATTTATAAATACAATCCATAAACTCATCTCAACTAGGTCAGATAGGGACCTAATTGATAAAAATTAATAATTTAAAATTCATTCCATAATGTGATCCATTCAATTTTGTCCAAAACATAGCAATGACCCATATTAATAATCTCAAACATGATCTAGATCCACAAATCACGGTCTAAATCTTCATAGCATGTTACATAATCAGGTCATCTAAAACCAAATGAAGAACATCAACATGTTACATGAGAATCATGCAACATGATTACTTCAACCAATGCAAACCAGCAACATGATCAGAACAAAAATCAAGAAACATCAGTAAGAAACATGAAATAGCTCAACAACCTTCACAACAACACGAACTCAAGATCAAAATTGATTTTTGCACTATTCATCAATAATATATGAAACCTCTGTTAATCAAGAAAAATATCTTGCTAGCATCCAAGTCATGAGCCACTAGAATTGAGGACACATATGTACATCCAAAAATCACTACCAGGTTAGCAACCAACAACTCTTCAACATCAGTCAATATCGATCCAAAAACAAAAATTATGTCACTTCTTGAATAACCAAAGTACTAGTATCTAATAAATCAATCATAAATCTCACACATCATCACTATAATATCTATTAATTGACATGAATCAACTATATAAATCCCATAACATAACTGTACGATCGCGGTTTTAGATCTTTTGTGTAGTATCCATACCAAGCAATTCAACCTTACTGAACATATAAGGAATAATGTCTTTAATAGTAGAAGTATGTTGACATCAATGAAAAAACATTAATTCCAACCATTATATGCACAATCTGAACAAAATATCAGCAATATCCAAAAATATTTCCATTTGGCATTTATGGAAACATATGATGTGAAAAATTCAATCAATGCACAAAGAAACAATATCAACAATATCCAAAATATGGCATCTTTGTTTTGCAATCTCTCCCTCATACTGAATATCTCTCCTCAAAGTACTCTTATTTTTCACATGAATATCTCTCCCCCTTTGACATCAATGACAAAGGCACATGTATGCACTAAGTCATAGAGGCCAAAAAAATATGAAATACATGTCTCATAAAATATTTAACACACACTATTCCCCCTCAGGAGTAGCCACCAAAACATCAATCCAGAAGAATGAAAGCTATGTAAGCACACTAGACTAATGAATCTCAATACATCTCTAGCTCTGGTCAGGATGAGAAATCACCCCAAGATTGCTTTGAATATACTCAAAAGTATCCTTTGGAAAGGTCTTCATGAATATATCTACAATATGATCTTTAGTAGATATATTTTCCAATATGACTTATTTCTCACTGAATTTATCTCTCAAGAAATTATATTTGATAGATATATGCTTCATCTTTGAATGCAATATAGGGTTGTTTGAAATAATGATAGCACTAGAAATGTCACAACATATAGCAATAGGCTCATCAATGCATATTTTGATATCTTTCAACATTTATTCATCTATACCACTTGTGTACAATTAACAACAACATCAAAAAACTCAGCTTCAGTAGTAGATTGTGATATACAATTTTGTTTCTTACTTACCCATGAAACTAGTCTCTTATTCAAGAAGAAATATACACTAGTATTTCTCTTTCTGTCATCCACATTACCTGCCCAATCTACATTAGTATATGCATTCAATGTGAAATCATCATCTTTACCATACCATAAACCATAATCAGTTGTTCCTTTCAAGTATCTGAATATCCTTTTCACAGCACCAACATGAGATTCCTTTGATTATGCTTGAAATCTAGAAACAATGCAAACAACATTCATAATGTATGGTCTAGTTTATGTCAGGTATAATAGTCCATCAATCATTGATTTTTATCTAGTCTAATTTGCATTAGGTGTGTCATCAATCTTTCTCAATTTATAACTAGTAATTGTAAGAGTACCAACAGGTTTTGAATCATCCATATCAAATTTTTTCAACAATTATTTCACATACTTAGAGTGATAAATGAAGATACCCTTATATGTTTGTGTAATTTACAATCCAAGAAATAATTTTATCTCACCTATCATAGACATCTCAAAATCCTTTTGCATCTCATCATAAAATTCTTTACTTATCTTTTCATTTTCACCAAAAATTATATCATCCACAAAGACTTCAACAATCAAAATATTATCATCAACAATTTTGAAGTACAAATTATGATCGCCAGTACCTTATTGAAACCAATCTTCAATAAAGACTAATCTAACCTTGAATACCAGGTTTTAGGAGCCTACTTCATTCCATATAAAGCATTATCCAATTGGTAAACCATATTATCTTTATCACTCAAGGAAAAACCATATGGTTGCTCATTGTAGACTTCTTCTTCCAACTCTCCACACAAGAATGCAAACTTAACATCCATCTAATATACTTTGAAATTTTTGTATGTAGCATATACAAAAAACATTCTTACAACTTCAATTATAGAAACAGGAGCAAAGGTATCCTCAAAATCAATTCCTTCCATATGAGAATATCCTTTACAAAAAAATTCTAGCTTTGTTCTAAATAACTTCACCATCCTCATTCAATTTATTTCTAAATACCCATTTAGTAAAAATTACCTGTTCTTGTCCATGGGTCTAGGAACAAGAATCCATGCCTTATTCTTTTCAATTTATTCCAATTTTTCTTTCATAGCTTTCAACCAACTTTCATATTTGCATGCTTCATCAACATCTTTAGGTTCAATCTTAGAAATCAAACAAATTTCAATTCTAGCAATTCTTCCTCTAGTTTGAACACCTTTGTTTCTATCACCAATAATTTAATTCTCTGAATGATTTAGCTTTACATACCTTGGAGTCTTCGTATTTTCATTTGTAGATGACTCTCTTATTTCCAACTCTTCCTCACATCCAACTTCTTCATTCTATTCTACTGATCCATTCTTATTCTGATTCTAATTTTGTGCTTGCACATTCTAACTTCCTCCTTCTTCATCTGATTCATAGCTACAAGATCTATCTAGTTTCTGAAAAATTTCATCCACTTTTACATTAGCACTCTCAATTATCTTTCTCACTCTATGATTGTAACATTTGTATGCTTTTCTCTTTGTAGAATAACCAAGAAATATTCCTTCATCACTTCTAGGATCAAACTTTCCTAAATATTTATCTCTCTTAATGTAACATTTTCTTCCAAAGATTCTAAAGTTTTCACATTAGAAATATGACCATACCATAGCTCATAAGTATTCTTACCAGTAACATGCTTGATTTGAACTTGATTAAGCACGTATAAACAACAATGCTAAAAAATTCTCTCCAATTGATCTTTCTACCCTTAAATTATCATAGTCCTTACAGTGTTAGGAATTTTTCAATTTCTTCTCTCTGCAATTTGATTATATTGTGGGGTTTGCGGAGTAGACATATGTCTCTTTATTCCATGCTCTTCACAATATGCATCAAATTCTCTAAATGTAAACTCCCCACCTCTGTCAGATCTCAAAAATTTAAACTTCATCCATGTCTCAGTTTCAACCATATCTCTAAAGATCTTGAATTTATCAAATTCCTCACCTTTCTCTTTCAAAAATGTAACCCACATCATCCTTGAATAATCATCAATGAATAGAATAAAGTATATGTCTCCATAATAACTTCTAGTTTTAGTAGGACCACATAAATCAATATGTACCTAGTCTAACAATCCACTCGAAGAATAGGTCTTGCTTTTGTAGGTAGATTTAGTTAGCTTACCCAATTGACATTCCTGACACATTGTGTTAGTAGGCTTCAAAAATCTAGGTAAATCTATTACAAATTTTGCAGTACTTATCTTCACAATGTTATCAAAGTTTACATGAAAAAATATCTTGTGCCACAACCAACTATCATCAACCTTTGCAATAAAACTTTTGGTATAATTAATTATTCCTATTTACACTTTACTTAATCTTACTTAGAATTTGCATTGCATAATAGTTTGCATATATGACACCTAGGAGTTTGCATCCTATTTTAGCACATGGTGTAGGATAAATTCCACTTTAGGTGGTGATAGTTGTTATTGAGTTCCACTTTATGTGTGAGACCCACTGTTAGTGCACATATGACATTATCATCCTCATCATATTTCACATACTTCATTGCATAATGGAGGCTGATCCACCTTTGATGAACATGTGATTCCACCTTGTATAGGTGATAGCTTATTTTCTCCTTTTTATTGTCTCTTATTACCTTTCCTATATAAGCATGAAATTCTACATTTTAAATCATCTCTTATATCTCTAATATATTCTATTGACACATTGCATCATTAATGAAAATACAATTTATTCTTTTTCATGTCATCTCTCTTGTATTTGTCCTATTCTTTTACCTCTAGATCCTTGGTTCATTTTTATTTGCAAATTGTTGCACAAACATATATTCTCTGAATTGTTCAAATGAAATACACTACCTCTGGTCTTTGTACCTGATGCAATCTCAATTCCAGTGCTTCCAATGATTTTACACATTCCATTCTTGAATTCCAAGTGATATCCCTTATCAACCAACTGTCCAACACTCACAAGATTATGCCTTAAACCTTCAACATACAAAACTTCATCAGTATTACTCTTACCATCAACTGTAATTGATCATTTCCCTGTTATCAAATAGGGAGCATTGTAATTACCAAGTCTGACAACTCCACCATCATAATCTTCAAGGTTCACAAATTTTCTTTTGTCTCTGGTCATTTGATGTGAACATTCATTGTCAATAACTTAGTAATCCCTTTTATCAACATGCAAAACCAAGGCTTTTTCTTCATTAGGATTCTCATCTTTGATAGAAATAAACACAATTTATTCTTCACTTTTCTCATATCCATCATTTATTGTTCCTTCAAGTACAACAACATAGTAACATTTCTTATGATATTTATATATGAAATTCTTATGCTTTTACTTAGGCTCTTTGTTAGGACATCTAGAAGCAATGTGACCGATCTTATTACATGAAAAATACTTCAAAGGAAAATTTCCTTAATACTTACCATATCCCTTAGGTAGCTGCTTGGAAAATAGGGCTTCAAGTTCTTCAATCTCTCTTTCTTCTTTCTCAATTGGTTCCCATTCCTTGGAATATCTACCAATCTTAGATGAACTTTCACCAGGGTCATATCTTTTCTTATCTTTAAAAATATAAGATTTAAATGCAAATTCAACCTTAAGAAATCTATCTCCAAATTCACTAATTTAAAAAGTAGATAACTTACTAGATAATGTATCTCTTGTCATAGTAGACACAGTTATGATTTCTTCAATAGTAGAAACTTTATGATTGTACGAAGGAGGTAAGGATCTTATAATTTTAGAAACAATATCCTCTTCATCCAATGTTCCACCAGTGCATCTGATTCCACAAACAAGTTCAGTGATATTTTTCACATAGGTAGTAATGTTCTCATCTTCACTCATACTCAATGTTTCATATTTTCCTTTCAGGATTTGTAGTTTTTCCTGCTTCACAAACTTGTCTCATTCATACAATGTTTCTAACTTTTCCAATACTTCATCTGCAGTCTCCAATCCTAAAATATTTATATATTCAGAATCTGATAAGGAAATTTTCAAGGCTTCATATGCTCTGGTATTAACCTTGAATTCTTTATTCTCATCATCAGTCATAGTAGAAAGACCAATAGGAAGCTTTTAATTTTTATTTGTAACAACCCAATGTTCTTCGTTAAGAATGTTAGAGTGTATAATCATCTAGTTCTTCCATATAGTATAATTTGTTCCTTCAAATCTCAGACTATCCTTCTTAAAGTTTGACATCCCAAATCTCCTCAAGCAATCAAGCTTCTCCAAGAGGACACTAACTATGATACCAATTGTTAGACCTTAAGAATCACAGACACAACTGAGAGGGGGGGTGAATCACTTGTGCTACAATATCAATAAACTTTTATCAACTTACAAACTTTAATCTCATATCTGAATGATAAAAATGAAAGAAAGATCTCAATACAATAAGAAACACATTACACCAAGATTTTTAATGTGGAAACCTTGTTAAGGGAAAAACCATGGTGGGGATGGAACCTGCAAGATGAGTACACTAAGTAAAAAGTATAATACCATGTTAGGAGTATTAAAAAAGAGAAATCACATGCATTCAGGAACACTACCTAGATCTCACTACTCAAATACAATAACAACAAGGCTCGCTTCCTTACAACATTAACTGGTCATAGATCAAAGAGGACTTACAGTCCAAACACACAAACTGACTGATAGTATATGTTATGCTAAAAAAATTCCAATGAAGCATGTAGATCTCTGACTTATTTCATAGTCTGTTCATACCTCTTCATACAACATCATATACATCATTTATCACATCTATACACACATTCTCTCACACTCACAACTTCAAATTATTATATCTATAAATACAATCCATCAACTCATCTCAATCGGGTCGTCTAGGGACTTAATTGCTAACAATTAATAATTTAAAATACATTCTACAATTTGATCCATTGAATGTTGGCCAGGACATTGCAATGACCCATATCAATAAACTTAAACGTGATCTAGATCCACAAATCAAAATCTAAACCTTTGCCGCATGTTACATCATCAGGTCATATAAGACCAAATGAAGAACATCAACACGTTACATGAGAATCATGCAACCCAATCACTTAAACCAATGCAAACTAGAAATACGATCAATAAACATCTGTAAGAAATGTGAAATACTTCAACAACCTTTCCATCAACATGAACTCAACATATAAATTCATTTATGCACTATTCATCAACAATAATATCTGCAGTCTTTGTTACTCAAGAAAAATATCTTGATAGTATCCAAATCATGAACCACTCAATTTGAGGACACATATGCATGTCCCAAACTCACTACTAGGTTAGCAACCAAAAAATCTTCAACACCAATCCATGTCAATCCAAAAACTAAAACTTTGTCATTTCCTAAACAACCAAAGTACCAGTATCCGATAAATCAATCATAACTCTCATAAATCATCACTCTAACATATGAGAACTAACATGCATCAACTACATACATCTCATAACAAAATTGTATGATCACAATTATAGATCTTCTGTGTAGTATTTGTACCAATCAATTCAACCTTACTGAACATACCAGGAACATTGTATTTAATAGAAGAAGTATGCTGAAATCAATGAAAAAATATTAATGCCATCATATATATGCACAATCTGAACAAAATCTCAGCAATAACCAACAATCCTCTCCTAAATATTTTGATGACTTAGAGAAGATTATTAAGGATGGTGAGAAGAAGTTATCTAAATTGTCTACATCATTTGATTCATTAACAATTTCAGTGTCTAGTCATGAAGGATAGTTAATTTCTATGTTTGATAAGATTATAAGTTTGATCACAAAAAAGGAAAGAGTTATTGGGAAAATCTATGAGCTTAGAATCTTAATTGATCCTAAGATGAACACACTATTCGGTGGTTAAAAAGAGGTAGAAGCAACATTTGGTTCACCAAATGCATATAATCTACAATTGACAGAGAAGCTTGCCTATGCATTGTGTGGTTGTATACAGATTATTGAGGATCTGAAGAAGATTTGGGATAAGGATTTTTGTACCCTAAAGAAAAAAATGTATGTCTTCAAGCTTTTGTAAGTATGAAAGGGTTTCTTAAATATATGTGGCATATATAGGAATTTTGGGTAGAAATTATGTTTTGGACCCCTACCTTTTTCATTGATGTCAAAGGGGGAGATATATGCAGTAAAAAATGGAAATTTAGCTCAAGGGGAGGATATGAGTTTTGGATTTTGAGCATATGGTATTTTTTTATTTTTTGACACTTAGTCATTTTTTCACTGTGTTTCCATAAATACCAAAGGGGGAGATTGTTGGAAAGAGACACTTCTCTTAATGGTTTAGATATTGTCATTGATGGAAAAATATGCATTTCACATGTTTTCTATACTTGTCTTGATCATACCAAAGGATTCAAGGCAGATTTGGCTAAGTATAACAGAAATGAGAAAGTTAACAATTTACAAGAAAAGGTTTGGTACGGCTACCCAGTATAGAATTTTGAGGTGCGAACATAGGGGAAGCATAATAAAGGTATACTCTACCATATTCCATCTTCCTAGAACTTGATGTTATCATTTTATTGAGTTATGACATTTTGTGTATCAGATTTTATGTTAATAGTGAAGAACAATGAGAAGGTATAGTAGATCCTTATGTGATCCTATCAAATCGGTTTTGATGACTTGTTTATGAGTTTGAAGAAGTAGATCTGACATGGGAGATTGATTATATGCGGTTACTTGAGGTCCACATTATATTTTTTTTAAGAATTTGCCCGACTTACTACACGTTACAATATTTTTGTAAATGTTCTTAAGGTCGTCCCAGTGATGATTTAATTCTTAGTTGCAGATATATAAGATTGATATATTTGGTTATTTTGGTGTGTGTGGTGTACTAGATGTATGTGAAGGGTATGTGATCAAAGGTTTGATTCAGAGGAAAGAAGAGGTTGGATATGAAGTGTATTGTACTTAAATGGAATTGTTTTGGCATATGTAGATGTTGTGATATAATTCATTAACGAGGGATTGTTGTCCATGATATTTGTAAGGCAGTAAGTCTTCCCTATTGTATTTGAGCAGTGATCTTGAATGCATGTGAATTCCACCTTTTATACTTAAACCTTTAACTAGGTTAGTACTTCTGCAGAGTATTTTATTTGTGGGTTCCATCCCCACCGTGTTTTTTCCTTCATCGGGTTTCCATGATAAAAATCATGGTGTTATGATGTTATGGATGTTAATTTTATTTTGTTTCACTTTACTTTCTTTGCATGTGGTTTATGGTCCAGAACTTTGATTCACCCCCCTCTCAGTGTTCCTAAATACCAACAGACACAACATATCCTATCTCATTACAATCCTAAGATGGGTCCTTAGGTGATTTATTTAATTATCCAAATTAAAATTAATTAATTAGTATAATGGAGCATATAGATCATTTGGATTGATGATAAAATATACCTTAAAAAATATATTGTACACATTAGTAGAAGTAATACAACATAATGAAGGAACCTGTTTCAAATGAAGAATGACATTCATTATGTTGCAATTTATAGATAAATAGTATGTTTACAATCTTAAAAGATGATCCTAAATGTCCATATTCTTGTTTCTAAATATAATGACTATGTAAGAACTCTAAATGGAATATATATTAAATTAAAAAATAGGAGCAATAAATTTTGTAGGGTTTCATCGTGTGAAAATATAGTGAATCACATAAAATAATATTTATAAATATCAATTGTGTGTCTCAAACACACACACACACATGATTATGAACTTGAAATGAACTTTTATAAATTTACATATATTGTTTGAGGAAACAATTGTATTATGTAAGTAATTACCTATATCATATTATTGAAATAAGATTGTGTGTCTTATGTCTCAAAGCCACACAACATTGTGTAATATAACCAATCACTTGACATGAAAATTGTAAAATGATTTATCAACAAAAACAAGTTAGGAATAAAATTTGACTTATATCTACATGTAACATATGTGAGAGAGTAATCAAATTTGAAGAAAAAATTTAGTACAACATGTAAAGGGTAAGCCAAGTAATTATTAAATCAATAACATTGGAAGCTAATTGTGGAGTGGTAACATGATGAATATTTCTCCTTACGTTTTTCTTGTCTATGATCGTTCTTATGAAAACTATTTTTATGTTGAATTCTTGGAGGCTAAGATGATGGAGAAGTTGTATAAGAAGATTCATATTTTAGTGTATTATTCTCAATGAATTTGAGTTTAATGTTTCTTACATTTGCACAAAATTGTATGAAAAAATCATGAATATTTATGTACATGATCTTTGAATTATGATCAAAAATCTAAAAATTAAATTAATAGTATATATTTACGATTCTAATTATTTGATCCATGTTTGTATTCTATTAAAGCTAAAATTACAACCTTTCGATTGACATTAAAAGTAATTTGATACATAAAATAATTTTTAAATTGGTCAAGGAATGAATAAAACTATGAGGAAATGAATAATATGTTTAATTACATAGTTCTTTAAATGTATAGTATATATGTATTATGAATACTTTTAGCATCATTAAAAATATAAACAAGTAACATCAAATGAGCACAAATGAGTCATGATGTTCTCTTTATCATTGCAAATATTAAAACAGGTAGACATAAAAGTGGCTAGAAATGGACGAGGAAAAATATTAGATCAAAGACCATTATACTTATTGTAATGTCATTTTTATTGACAATTATTCAATTCTTGCCTTTACTATGCATCTCACCAAGTCGTTATGTGTGTGTGTATTTGGGAACCTGTTAAGAAAGACACAAACACTCAATAAGTCATTTCATTAGCTCAAAAGGTTAGACAAATCATACAAAACCCACTAACATTGACTTATTGCCTTCTAACTAAGAGGAGTGTGATTAGTAACATATTAGCCCTCAGAATATGCTACAATCAGTGATGAATACAGCCTAGCATGAAGGATTTTTAGTTTAAAACAAGCTAAAAAGATGATAAAAAAGTATTATAGCTCTAAGCATGTGAATAATAACAATGTAAAAGCATGAAATAAGAAGTGAAATATTAGTCTAGGATTAATCCAACAGTATAACAATGTATTTTGTAATCTAAGGTGAAGGCTTATTTACTCTCAAAAATGGCTTCTATTTATAGAAGAATGAGAGAGAGAGAGAGAGAGAGAGGGGGGGGGGGGGGACAAGGGGAA
>MU224169.1:1364120-1410961 GCA_018584345.1 Thuja plicata | reverse complement strand
AAAAGATGCCATTTTATAATAAAGAAAAAAGGCATATTCTTCCTTTAGGGTTCGATTGGCTTTGAGAGGAAGATAAAAGGAGAAGTTGGGTCATTCTTTGGATATCTTTTACATCTTTGAACATTTTTGAAAACTTATTGTGGCGTTTAGCTCTGGATTGAGCATTCCCTCACTAGGACGTCAAACACTAGGCTGAGAGTTGATTGAGTTGGGACGTAGCCCTCAACTAGATCAGATTTGCTGGTTTTTATGCAAGGTTCTGGCATTGGTGGAGTTGTTACATCATTTCATAGCATTGGTGTGGAAAGCTGGAGGTCGATTTGCAGCAGTAGAGTTGCTGCAGCCTTTCACATCATTGGCGTGGCAATTTGGAGGTTGTCTTTGCAACATTAGAGCTGCTACAGCAATTCATACTAGTGGCGTGAGTCATTGGAGGTCACTCTTGCAGCGTTTAGCATATTGCGCCAATTTGGGCGTTGGTTATTGTGAGCATACTCAGCCAGCAAGCTATACCAGCTGGGCGTGGGGTTTTTGTGGGCAAAATTAGCAAAGGTTGCAGCAGCCAGCAACTCCTATATTCAAACACGGATTGTAATAAGGTACCAGACTTCATTAGCTCTGAAAGCAAACTTATTGGAACAGCTATAGACATTTCCAGAATTTTATATGTTTTGTATCCAGTTATTGTTATTGCTATCAATTTGTTGTTGTCACTATCTTTACATTGTACCACGTTTTACTGGAAATATCAAATAAAATCATTCCTTCTGCAACTCCTGTCTAGTTCTGCAAGATAATCAAAACACTTACAGGAAAACATAATTATATTAATAAATTTATAGCAGCAGTAGAGTAAATATCCACTTGGGATATTTCATAGAGGTTTAAAACTGTGGTTGATTCTGACAACATGATTGAATTTTGATGCCAAAAAGAGGTAAAATAGGACCTAGGAGATGAAGGGAATTTATGATTGGAGGAAAATAGAGGAGGATGCATAGCAATTGGATCCTACCTCAATTTTGCACAAGTTGGAGAGAGAAGATGACTCAAATTTAAAGTAGGGATTCCTATGGAAAATACACTAAAGTGGGTGCTAAATGATCGTTATATTGTAGAGCACACAAGTGCTTACAATTTAGGATGGTACATTTAGCCCCCACTATAGTGGTATATGACACTATGTGCATATGTAAGATAAAGTAGAGAGAGAATTAGTAAATGAAAAGGATATATCAAAAATCCCCCATTGTGTAGATCTTATACGAAATAGTTAGTAACCGCAACCTACAAAACCAAGTGTTAGTGAAAAGAATAAATTGCCTAGGGCTTACTAAAGAAGATAATGAATCTCTTGGGTAGTTGTATTCCCCCTATTTTTGCTTTCTATTAGGAAAGGTAAAATAGGTAATCATGTATACAATGACAAACTGTGAATGCAAAATGTTGAGAAACGTTTTCCAAAACCATTCAAGATATACTCCAAATGTTTCAAAATGAACCTGGATAGCAAGGAATCTGAATCATGATTCTAGTGCCTAAAATAGTTTATAAATTGGAGCTTCTTAGCTCTAGTTATGATCAAATAAAGTCAGAGAGGTATTAATGAAGGATAAGACTAGTTAAAGTTAGTAAAAAATATCCAAAAAGTAACTAACCTAAAAGTGTGTAAAATTTAGTTATTACCTTTTGAAAATATCAATTGTTACATTACATTTGTTTTAATTTTTTGAAGGAAGAAAGAAAAGATGCTGAGGAATCAAGTGTTGCAGCCAATGAGAATTGATATTCTTAGAAGATCAATAGAGGATGGTGCACCCCTGGATGAGGTATGTCTTGATACTCGTGCTATGTCTTCCTTTATAGCATTATTTGTTTCCGCAATAGATGTAGAAATTGATTCATAGACAAGATTTTATATTGTCCATAGTAGGAAACCCAGAAAGTCGACCTAGTCCCTAGAAGTTGGCATAGCCCTAGAAATTTGACCTTGTCCCAAAAATTTGACCTTGTCCACTAAGAAAGTCGGCCTAGTCCCAAGTGTTTCTATTTTTCTAATTTCTAACTATATTTGATTGATGTATATGATGTACTGATATCACTTTATTGATCTTGTGATTGCAAGAGATGCCCACAATGGATTAGCATAGTACCATGAAGATTATGGCATTCCTCTGAGGTCAGTACGGGAGATTGAGACCACAAGATGTGCAGTTACTTAGAGATGTAGGGTTGTACTGGGTATACCTCCTTCCACATATTATATTTTATGAAGCCATGTTGATGGCGCTAATGGAGAGGTTGGATGACTCGGACACATCCACATTTCACCAACCCACAAATGAAATGATTGCCACTTTAGAGAATGTATACCGAATCCTACGTCTACCCATCCGAGGATGGACAGTGATATTTGTAACTGATAGATTAGAGACATATATAGAGAGAGACCAGATATACTACTTAGGACAAACCCTTTCTCACACATGTTGCGATCATATTCCACTAAGGGCATTGGTATATTCTTGTGACAAGGTTCCTTTAGTCAAGAAGGTATGTTATGAACATTCATTATTTTTGTTGTCGTGATTATAAGGGAACGATGTTTTTTATGCGTTAAGCTCGTAGAGTCTGGTGCATGCAGAGGAACTATGTAGAATACTTGTGGGGATGGAGTATGTTATCCCACTTGTCCTATGAACTTGGGATATTTGTGAGATACCAGAGCCATATCTTAGTATTATGTATCCTACTACATATATGGATATTTGAGCACATCATGTGTACATGACTAGTAGAATTTCTAGTGGAGATTGATGTGAGTGATCCACGAGCATACGGATATCCACTGAGCTTGCCATGGAAGTTTGGTGATTTTTTTTATTGGAGAGTGATTATAGATCGGTTGCAAGCAACCGATAGTATCTGGAGACCCTCTAGATAGATGTCACCATGGACAAACACCGACCAGCATATGAGATGCATATAGAGGCACATATTTCTGGAGTGAAGGCGTAATTATTTAGTAGTGTTGTGTGTGTGAATATGGTACCTGCAAAGCTGAAACACAACACTTCAATATGTTATTATATCAGTGGTTAGAAATATCAAATTCAATTGAAAAGCATAAAGTAACCAAAGAAATCGACATATTGCTTCCTATTTAGAAGGAGAATGTTCTAAATTATGAATTTTCTCTCAGATTATGCATTAGATTAGTGACACATTCAATCCTAAAATGGAAGATTCAAATGTAAATTAAGCTATTTATTAATAAATTCAAGCTAAAAAGATGATTCATTGTTTCATTTAAGCTCAATTGAAATGTTCTCTAATTAGCTATCAAAACATGAAATCAAATTGGTAGCATAAGATTGAATTAAGAATTCTAAAAATCAGGACCCTTTGAGCTCAAAAATCAGTCCTTTTATGGAGGAGAATGAGAAATGGAGGGTTGAGATCAATCCATGAGGATAGGTGAGGATTGAAATTTATTTGATCCATGTGAGTGAACTCTCATTGGTCCATGGATTGAATTTTCATGTGCAAGTGATGAGTTGTTATTGAGATTATTTATTTATTGCATTTTAATTAATTACTTTAGCCAAGGAATTTAATGGGATTGATTTGATTAAATAGGCCAAGGAAATTAATATGAGGTAGTGATAAAATCACTTTGATTTGAGGGATTATATTGATTTTGATGAATTATGCCAATAATCAGATAGTTGGATTGACATAATTGAGGGTATGATCACGTTTAGGGCTAATAGGGTCCCTGGTTAGAGTAGACCAATTTAGGGTGGTTACATTTTCCCCTCTTTGAATTCATGTGTGAGCAACACATTGATTCAAAGAATGTCTGATTTTGACTTCAGAAAGTTTTGAGAATTCTGAACTTGATTAAATGAAATTTGGCTGATGATACCAGTCTTGAACTTGATTGAACTAAGACTGATAGTATCGACTTCAAACTTGATCAAATGAAGGTTGATTTAATACTAATCTAGAGATATCAATTATGAACTTGATTGAACTAGAGATGATAATACTGACTCCAAACTTGATTGAATGAAGGTCAGTAAGAAGCTAACTAAGAGCTTAGAGATATCAATTCTGAGCTTGATCAAATGAATGTCAGTAAGAAGCTATTGAGAGCTTGATAAAGATCTAAGAGATTCAGGCATAGATATCCAGATTGTTTTGTGCTGAAGCCTTTTATCCAAAAGTCCCAGCTTGATCGAAGGAAACTGTCACACCCCTAGTCTTTTGATGATGAAGTCAATTTTTGTTTTGAGCAAGAAATTGATTGATTTTAGGTGTGATCATGCCCCCATCGAGAACGAAATCAAAAACAATAGTGACAAAATCCCTTTTTAGAATGTGAATATCCATGATAGATCGATGGAACACTCGAATGGATCAATAAGAATCAATTAGAATATGTGTTGGAACAAAAATTTGTTAAGAGAAAACACAATTTTACCAAGTTGACTACTTTGAAACGTATTTGTGAGAAAGATAAAATGATATCCGACCAAGATTTTTAGATATGTAATGTGCAGTTGTTGATAAAGAACCTTGAAAAACCATTGTGTAAAGATTGCGAATCATTTTCTATATGTATAGATCATTTTTGCATTTGTTGGAGACCATCACAAAATGAGTATTGCACTGTGATTTATACTATTTGCATGTTGGATTTTGTTCCCGGTAGATTGGAGAAGGAACAAATATGTCATTGAGAGATTATATTCATGTGAGGACATCATTTATGCTCTTTGCTTTTCACTGATATATAGATGTGTTAAATTTTTCTATGTGAATATGCAGTTGTATGTTTTTGAAATTTTCTCTATGCAAATATATGTATGGATGCACTTAGGATGTAGAAATGCAACACTTGGATGATTTATGTTTTTGTGTTTTTTTTTCTTTTCTAATTATGAATACAAAAATGAATATCCTATGGATATGAAACAACAAGAATATATCAGTAAATAGATTAAGTAGTCAAACTTTGATTTGAATGAAACAACAAATCATTTTGAGCTCAAGTACTTATGCTGCCAAATGAACCATACAAACTTAAATGCAACTAAATGCAAACCTCTAAGACTCTCACTGATCTTTTACACTAAAAGTTTATCATCATAGAGCATTTATGTAATGGACATCATCGGTCAGTACAATTGTCACTGATACCATGGAAGAATCATGAAAGTGTGAATACTACCTTCATTGGATGCAATGTCGAAAATAAACCTAGGCATCAAGACATAGAGGCCAGGATGACTTGCCAGTTATCTCCTTTTGATTTAAGAATACTCTTCTATTCATGTCTAATATAAGATATATAACCCACAAGGACCCTTAATGTTCATATCCTTGGGTACATAATGTGTTGTACACCTGACTAAGAAATTTATTAGAAATAGACAAGGAAATTTATTCAACCTCACCGTAGCTTACACATAAAAAAGATTGAGATATATGAAGCCATCGACTCATGTTGGAAGCTCTTATCATAAGAATCCAAATTAGGTGAAGTTTGTAGGATCATTGAATCAATCACCATAAGAAGAAAACCAATAAAAAATTATGCCTCATGTCCTTGCGACTCTTTTTCATTTAATAGACGTCATGGAGTAACACAGAAGACATAACAAGCAACAATTGATAATTAGACAAAGAAAAATTCATAACCACTTATATGCCCCTAGTTTGAAACATAATTGGAACATTAAAAGATTCATGATCAAATAAAGATCAGACTATATGTGTTTATGTGGCGTTTAGGAACACCTTTGATTCATCATTCAATCATAGAAGATAAATCATTAATTAAAGCTTGAATTTTAGCAATGTATATATGTGTCTGGGTCAGTGAGATAAACAATATCAATAATTACAATCAAATGGAGTGTTGAGAAACATAATTTTATTAAAGTGTTGAGAAAAACTAGTGTTATGGTTGTTAAAGGTAGGTGGTTTTTAAGAAACACCTTTCTTTATGATAGTGATAATGATTTTTTGTGGGAGTATTAAGAAATACTATTTGTATGTCAGTGGAAAATTGCTAGGACACATGCCCCCAGTGAAGTATGACTATCCTAAGACTCAAATATAGATAAATTCTAGGCAAGGAAAGTATATTCTTGAAGGGTTCAAGTCCAGTTGATGTCAAGAAAATGACCGTGAAGGACATGTGTAAGCGGTGCAATGATAGATGGAGCACTGAGTACAAATGACACCTATTTGCCAGGTTTTCACCACTTGAAAAATTTCTATTTTTTCTACCAAGACGCCCATATTTTTTCCAAGGCACTTTTTCTTGTTTTTCACTTTGTACTTTTCTCTTTTCTCTCTTTTTTTAGTATCAAGACGCCTGTTTGCCAGGTTTTCACCAAGAGTGCCTTTTTTAGGAATTTTTCCATTCTATTTTTATTTTTTCTCTTTTTCATTGTTTTTTAAATTGGAAGCATAAGATTGAATTGAGAAGTCTAAAAATTAGGACCCTTTGAGCTCAAAAATCAGTCCTTTTATGGAGGAGAATGAGAAATGGAGGGTTGAGATCAATCCATGAGGAGAGGTTAGGATTTATACTTAGTTGATCCATGTGAATGAGCTCTCATTGGTCCATGGATTGAATTTCATGTGCAAGTGATGAGTTGTTATTGAGAGTATTTATTAATTGCCTTTTAATTAATTACTTTAGCCAAGGAATTTAATGGGATTGATTTGATTAAATAGGCCAAGGTAATTAATTACAGGCATTGATAAAATCACTTTTATTTGAGGAATTATCTTGATTTAGATGAATTATGCCAATAATCAAATAGATGGATTGACATAATTGAGGGCATTATCACATTTTGGGAAAATAGGTTCCTTGGTTAGAGTAGACCAATTTAGGGTGGTTACAAGCGCATTTCTATTTTGATAAAGTGTAGCGAGAGTTTGATCTGACACAAGGTCCTCCAATACTAGTGCCACATTATACACATGGACATAGGACCATAGAGAGGCTCGGGACCATACCACGACTTACTATACATGACATAGAGCTAATAGATCTAGAAGTAGAGAAGGATACCAAGGTAGCTGATACAATCACTGATGCAGTTGTGACCAGGGACTACCTTAGGTATATCAGTGTGCATGGGGTCAAACCTATCTTTCCAGCTGGATACCCCATAGGAGTTCTAGTTCCCTTCTCTATAGGTTAAAACATGGTATATAGAGATGATGATTATGAAGAGGATGAGGAGGATGATGATAGAGAGGATACATAAGTGGGGGATATACCGGAGGTGGCACCAATAGAAGAGGACCACGGTGTAGCTGAGGAGGAGCTAGAAGAGGGGATAGATGCTACTCCTCTGAGAGGATCACCACTGAGATCCACATTAGAGATGCCTCCCAAAGGGATGTTTCCTTTAGAGATCATGGAGAGAGTAGAAGGTCCATTCCCCCAGTAGAATCTCAAGGTAAAGCCTCAATGTTCCCAATTACCAACATTCCTAACTACCAAGAGGGAGATCCATGTATGAAAATATTTTTTTAAAAAAATTTATATATATGCTTTGAATCTAGATTAATGTTATATGTTTTACAGTTGGGGTGGAGGGATGGAGACACTTTGTGGGTAATTTTTTGAGAGACATCACTATAGTGTAGAGGATTCATTTATCCTCTCAGGTGAGGTACAATACACAGCAAGATCTTGGGCGACACAAGGATCTATTTGCATCAGTGTAGGTAGAGATACATCTCTTGAGAGATGATATGGAGTGACTCCAATGAGATTTGGTAGAGACCCAACATGAGTTGTAGGTGCTTCGTGGGAGACTAGAAGGTTAATTAGAGCAGAGCTCATCTAGGAGCCATACATGACAATCGATTGCTCATAGACCATCTAACACACCACGACCATCTTCGTCACATCATAGACTTGAGAGGTCATGGAATAATCATCCCATGGATAAGAATTGATTTGATATGCATTATGTATGAATAACAAGGAACATTTTGTATAGTTCCAACTATGTACCAAACATTGTGATATATATATATATATATATATATATATATATATATATATATANGTATAGTTCCAACTATGTACCAAACATTGTGATATATATATATATATATATATATATATATATATATATATCGATGCTCTTTATGTTTACATGTCTAGTGTATTTTTTAAAGGTTTTATGATTGATGATGTAATCAATGCTATAAAGATTAAAATAATACACATGTGACTTAATTTAGCTTTCATTAAATTTAATTGTGATGATATGTCAAGGTTATGTGAGTAGATGAACATGTATCCTAGCTATAAGAAATAACTAAACACTAATATATTCGAACATAAATTACTGATGAAAAGAAAGGGTGAAAGAATCTTCTAAGTAATATCCCAACCAAAATTATTAATATATTACAATTTAATTCAAGACCAAAATATGTTCACTTTTGTCAAGAATTAAGCAGTACATAAAAATAACAATTACTAACACATAATGCTTTAATGTAAAAGATACAAGCACCTATAAAAATTGAAGTGAGAGAGAAAGGAGAAGAAAGAAAGAAATAAGAGTTAGGCATAGTACCAACGCAAATGCATAGTGTTTATAGGGTCCCTAAATGGTACAACATCCATATTAGGTAACTTATATGTGCCAGAACCATAAACTTTGATGATGATATATGGGCTAAGCCAATTAAGACTGAACTTACCTCTTTCTCTAGGTAGAGCATTGACGTTGCGTTGGTTCTCATAAAGAGCCAAGTCTGAAACCAAAAAATAATGTTCAATAGCTTTATGATTGTATTTATTTTTTAAAGATTTATGATAGGATTTAATATGTTCAAGCTCATTAATGTGTTGCTCATCTAACATCTCAAGTTGTTGAATACTTTGTTATCTTAAAGTGTC
The DNA here is from genome assembly GCA_018584345.1 of Thuja plicata. NCBI lineage: Eukaryota > Viridiplantae > Streptophyta > Pinopsida > Cupressales > Cupressaceae > Thuja > Thuja plicata. The sequence goes on along the minus strand of MU224169.1, from coordinate 1,402,008 downwards.
ATTATCAATTATACGATTAAAAGAGACTCTTAAGGAGGGTATCTCTAATTCCAAGGGCATAATTGCACCTACACCATAAAGAAGATTGTAAGGAGTTGTTCTTGTGGCAATGTGAACACTCGTCCTATAATCCCATAAGGCATAAGTCAACTGTGTATGCCAATCTCTAGAGTGTTTGTTGACAGTCTTTATAAGAATGTGTTCAATGGTTTTGTTAGATGCTTCAGCTTGAACATTAGATTGAGGATAGTATGGGGTAGAAAAGCATTATTTTATATGATATTTTTCCAATAATTTAGTTACTTCCTTGTTTTCAAAAGGAGTAGCATTATCAAAGATCATTGTTGATGGTGTAAAGGAAGAAAATTGAATTTGATGTGTTGTGTTATATTTCCTTAACCTTTACATTTAATTGTTTTTTTTTAATGTGATTGTATTGTTGTGTGATTAAGCATATAGGGGGAAGGAAGATAAGATGTTCCTCTTTTATCCCCAAATGCACAAATGAAAGATCCAATTTGATTAACCCAAAAGAAGGATCAATACACAAATGAATCAACCATTTGGAAATGAGACAAAGGAAGAAGATCTTAAATTAGGTTTTATGATTAAGGAGATATGATATATAATAGTAATTGAAAAGGATGATGGGGAGTACCAACCTTAAAGAATTGTAGATCTGAAGAATGTTGTTTTCTAAGGTTTGTACTCTATTTTTGGAAAATCTAAAGTATGATCTAGAACCAGAATGCAAAGATGAACAAAACCCAGAAATATTTTTCCGATCTGACACCATCTTATGAAAAAGGTTGACCTTGACCCACAAATGTCACCCCTGACCCAATAATCTCAACCTTGACTTGCACAGGTCTGATAGAAAATCTATTCGCGGATCCTGATAGTTCGTAGAAAAGGGTATCCATATCTAAGTTCAAATCTTCAATCCTGAACCTGCACCTACAAGAAAAAGAGATTTGCATATTGGGGGGGAGGGGTTTGCCTTGGTCAAACCCCAATTTTGGAATTAACCTCAAATATATAATTGAAATTGTAGAAGTAAACAAAGTAAATGCATAAATTCACCTTGCTTGTAAAAGTCCTTGTGGAGGATTCAAATCCTTGAATCCACAAGTAGGTATGCACCAATGGATCTAGAATTTAGAATGTAGGATGTCTTCAATAAATTGCTTGTAGATCTCCAACACCAAATATTTAATGGCTTCTTGATTATGAAGAGGCTTGGAAGAAGATGGATGGAGCGATCACCAAAAGGACACTATGTAGCTTGAATCCTTCAATGGCCTCCCATGGATCTCTTTGATGAAAATGAATGCTTGAATTCTTGATGATGGATGAATCCTCACTTCAAATCTTGCTTGATTGCTTGCTTGAACTTCACTTGATGATGCTTAGGCTTCAATAGAGGACTTAGAGAAAATGAAAGGAGAAAGGCTCCCTTTTATATGAAATTAGGGCACAATCTTCTAAGGAGGCCAACATACGAGAATTAAATTCCCATTAAATCCTTTACCCCTAGGATAGGACCTATATTAAATATAATTTAGGAATCATCACTTTGGAACCCGAAACAGCTGACCCGAGAGCGGGATTTAAATTTTTCAAAAACTGACATCCAAAAACTATGGGACCCTCGGTCAAGGTCAAGGTCTACCTTGACCTAGGTTAGGGGTGAGTTTGACCTTGACCTAGGTCAGGGTTGAGGTCGACATAGACCTAAAAGGTCGATCTTGACCCTGAGGTCAAAGATCTCAAATCTGCAGTCCAAAATGCCAGAAATTGGCTAGAGAGAGGTGGAGAATTGGGGTAGAAAAAGGGGAAAGACAGGTCTAAATCAGGAACCCATTCAAGGTACTTGACATGACCCCATACCACTTACTCAAAAGGCTAAACTAGTCTACAATGGAAGTTCTTCCATTTTTTGACTATACAAATGGTATACCAAATCGACCAATGATGTTTTCTAAGATACAATTACAAATGGCATCAGCTGTAGTAGAGAAAAGAGGCACTATATATACTCATTTAGGTAAAGTAATCAATAGCAGTGATGATGTATTTATGTCCTTGAGAATGTGGAGGTGATATTTTCCCAATGAGATCCAATCCCCAAAGATCAAAATGTCATGAAGCTACCTAAGAGTGGAATTCATGCGCAGGAGTGTGAATGAGATGATTGTGTTGTTTGTTAGAGTAATAGTCTATCGGGTTACTAAATTAAATCATTATGATCTAATTAGTAACTTTCCTATTCACTCTAGTTTGCTTCAGCTAACCTTAGGGTTTCCCTTTTAGGGTTTCGTGATTCCTTTATAAGGATTCACCTCTTAGTTTATTATCACAGAGATTGTATTTTCTAATTCATTAGTGTTAATAGAAGCTTTTTTCTGTCACAATGGATTTCTGGTCTCTGCCTTTTTGGCCTCCTTAGTTTCTCTCTTCTGTCTTCTTTGCTTCTTCTTGTAATAGTTATGCATGCAGGTGATCTTGGGTGAAGTTGCATTTATCAAGTTCTACATGGTATCAGAGCTCTCATGCTGTTCACTGTTCAAGTTTCGCTGAAGCATTCCAGTCACAGAGGGTTTCAGAGTTTTTCCAGTGTTTTCTATTGTGTTTCAGGGGTAGGCTTTGGTTATGGTCATTTTGGGCTCAAATGGACGTTGCCATTGAGCTCAGAGGACCCCAAAACCCCATAAATGACATAAAATTCATCCATTTTGGACTATTGGACTCTGAGGAAAAAAAAAATTCATTTTTGTGCCGTACGGCACAAAAACCGAGGCAAAAATTCAAAAAAATGAAAAAAACCACATTTTTATATGGTTTTTGGTTTTATTTACAGCGCAGCCTTTGCTTTTGAAAAGGCGCCGCCCAGCGGCCACCCAGGCGCCTCCCGCCGCCAGTCTCTGCAACCCCCGCCAGACTCTGCAACCCCGTCACTGCCGGTCTCTGCAACCGGCCTCTAGCATCTATGGCCCCCACCACCCCTTCATCGCCGCCACCATTCTGCGGCCCCTCAGTGCTGCCCTCCGTGGCCCCAGCCTGCGCCGCCCCGCCCGGCCCGCCGCCCGGCCTTCGCTCCTCCGCTGGCGGTGCGACATTTTTAAAACCCCCGCGGGCTTATATATGTTGCGGCCGGTCATATTGATGACCAGGTGCTCCAGGTTCAGCCCCCTGCGCGCCATGCACCCAGGGGCCGGAGCTTTTTTAGCCCTAGGGGCTTAAAAATTTTTTCTGAGACCTTTTTTGGTTTTTTGGGGGTACCTGGGCCTTTTTTGCTCTATCTTGAGCATATGGGGGTCTTTTTTCGACTTCCATATACCGTCGAAAAGCTCTTTCTGAGAAATTTTCGATGATAGAGGTTAGGATTTTTGGGTCCACTATTTCAATAGTGTTTTTTGCTGTTAAAGTCCGATGTTTTGTTTTGCCTTCCGGGAGTCATATCTGGCTCATCCGGACTCCATTTTTGGCAAATGAGATATCGTCAGAAAGATGGTTCAGTGTACTATTCAGTGGTAGAGGTATTTTTTCCATATTCTTCTCTAGGTTTTCTCTCCTCTGAGTTTGAAATTTTATGCACTCTGGTGGATTGCTTGGTTCTACAGGTCCTGGGATCTCTTCTTCTGATTTCATAGCTCACTCTTATTTCTGACTTCTGAGCTTGCATGCTTATTCTGATACATTCTTTATTCTATAAATGCACTAAGATAAAGTTCCTTCTTCTACATTTCTGGGATCTTGTACACCTTGTATGGTTTTAGTACTTGCACTTTGTTATAAAGTGCCATGGGGGGTTATGATATTTTTGCCGCTTTAGGTGCATCCACCTTTGTCAAGTGAGCGTACCTTCCACGACATTAGCCCATGCTATGTGTCGATGACACCGCCCTTTATCCTGTGTGTGTACTTCTGTTGCACTGTTGGTGTTCCTGGTTCTTCTTCTACAGTTGTTTCTGGCATTGCATTTTAGTGTTCCTGTCACCTCTCCCAGTTCAGCATTATGGGGGGGTTCACCTGTTGGTTCTATTGCTTCCTGGTTCGATTAATCAGCTCTTCAGACACTTTGTCTTCTCTACCTGATCATGCACTTCAGTGGGGGTTCCAGCAGTCTCTTCTAACAGAGTTTTCAGTTCATGCTTCGGAGATGCTTCCTTCTCTTTCTTGTTCCTCTCTCTGGGACTTCTTTTCCCTTTATGTTTTGGGTACCTGATCAGACCTAGTTGCCGGGACCCATCTTTCCTGCTTTCTACAGTAGTTTCCTAGGTTTGGCTTCTCCCTAAGCTTATCTTAAGGGCAGTGTTAGAGTAATAGTCTATCGGGTTACTAAATTAAATTATTATGATCTAATTAGTAACTTTCCTATTTACTCTAGTTTGCTTTAGCTAACCTTAGGGTTTCCCTTTTAGGGTTTCGTGATTCCTTTATAAGGATTCACCTCTTAGTTTATTATCACAGAGATTGTATTTTGTAATTTATTAATGTTAATAGAAGCTTTTTTCTGTCACAATGGATTTCCGGTCTCTGCCTTTTTGGCCTCCTTAGTTTCTCTCTTCTGTCTTCTTTGTTGCTTCTTGTAACAGTTATGCATGCAGGTGATCTTGGGTGAAGTTGCATTTATCAACTTCTACATTGTTGACATTAAGGAAATCATTTGGCAAAGGCAAAAGAATATTTCTCCATAGTTTTCCAATAATATCCCATTTTCCAATAATATCTTGTACAAAGGAGGTTGTTAACTTATGACTTTCCACCAAAATTCTCACCACAAGTTTCTGAATGAGCTTCTTGTAAAGCAATGGGGATCTCATTTTTATTAAGACACCGAAGTAAAAGACCATTTTAAGAGAACCTATAAATAATTTCAACAAGGATGATATATCTTGTAGCAAGTTTGCATATTTGAGCTCTAGTATTCCTTGTTGTTGATTCGGGAAAAGTGTCATGTTTTAAGTAATGGAAGATGTGTGAATACCATTCATCCAAATGAAGACTAAAACAACAAGTGTCATCATTAGAGATTTCATAAATAGAAGGACTAACAAGATTATTTATAATGAATTGATAGCTTTCAATATTTTTTTCTAAGGAGATAAGAGAAGTTGAGCTTTCCCTGGCATTCACATGTCTATTTTCCTTACGATGTAGGTTTAAAAAATAATGTGAGGAGAATTTAGAAGGAAAGCCTAAGGCTAAATCATGATATTGAGTCAACTTAGTATATTTAGCTTGATATGTTCCATTGATCTATTGCACAATCAATTGTGAATCTCCAAATATTTTAATATGTTACACTTTAAGGGATAAAGTCACTTTTAGTCTAGTGATAAGGGCTTCATATTCTCCAAAGTTGTTAGTACAAGATAAATTAAGATGATATGAAAAAGGTATAAGTTTCTTTGAAGGAGATACAAGAATAACACTCACGCCAAAGCCATTTTTGCATCGAGATCCATCAAAGTACAATTCCCATGTGTGGTTAGTGTCAATGGATAAGACAAATTCATTGATAAAAGTGATATTAGTAGAAGTTAAAGTGGGTGAAGGAGCTGTTATGCCCTACATCGCTATCCCTACATTTTGTGTGCAAGATGTTGGGTCCCCCTTTTTTTTCTTTTGTTTGTTTTTGCTTGCGGCTCTTGCCTTGTCTCTCCCTTTGTTTTCTTTCTCCGGGGTTTTCTTCCCCATTGTGTTTTGTTTGGTTGGTTTCTCGCCTCCGGGACTCCGGTCCTGAAGGTCGTTCTTTGTTGGGAACCAGATTCCAGACTCTAGGATTCTTCGCCACGATGTTCTTAAGATGATCGTCGTAGGAAATCCCCAGGCCCGGGGTCCGGAGGTTTGCTTTTCCGGAGATTGCTGGAAGGAGGTGGATCACCTTTTTACCATGGGTATAAATAGATGTTATCTGTAACTTTCACATTTATCATGATTAAAACACTTGAGCACTCAGAGCAATTTTAGAGCGATTACAGCATGATCTGTAGAGAATTAGCGATAATCAGTGCTTAACACTTCCATCCTTCTCAGGCGATTGTGAGTGCTTCATAGTGTCAGGTTGTGATTGATTGGCAGCTATAGCTGCTATAGAGCTCCCATGGTAACTTCCTCCTTTCCTCCACCTTTCGGCATTCTCAGGTTGGTGTCTCTGTTCCCACCGTTTTTGTTTTCTTTTTGTTTGTCTGGTGTTTCTTCTGTCTTGTTTTCATTTGTTGTCTTTCAGTTCTATTGTTTCCTTTTTCTAGTTTTGCCACCCGTTGATGGGTCACCTCTACTAGAGGGTTGTCTGCCCTCTACATAGAAGTGTCTAGTTTGTAGATTATGTATAAACCTGTATATACTCCGCGCCTTGCCTGGTTTCCTACAGATGTCGTTCCGCGGTGTATATGTGTACATTTGCGTATTTGTTGTATATCCTTCTATTCTTGTGTGTATATCCTTCTATTCCCATATATATATCCCTTGAATCTTCATGTATTTCATGTATATCCTTTCGGGTAGCTTAGCCAGGTGGTCAAGTTGCCTATGTTGCTGGTTTTCCGTCTGTGAGTTTGTTTCGAGGCAGAAAACCACCTGTTTGGAACTCAGCTCTCGGCCGATTTCAAACAGATTGTTTTCTCTCTCCTCTGTAAAACTAGCTAGACCCTCATTTATGTCCCATGCATGTAATTAATTCCATCCAAGTGGCCTTCACTTTTTGCGCATTCAGACAGTTGGCTCCACTGTCATCGCCATAACTCCTATTTAATACCTATGTACGTGGCACCCACGTGGGCTTGATGGTTTGCCTTTTTACACATCTTCACCAACGGCTACTTCTCCGGGCTCTGGGTCTCCTACCATCATCCATCCCATGTCTTTACCAAGTGTGATAAAATTACCAAACCTGGATGTTTAGTAAAAATCTTTAGTTCATATAATGTGTGTGCTGTTTGGATTTTCTCTGAATGGAACTAACTTTTCAGGAAAAGCAGGCATCATGGTGGTAAGATCTCCAGACCCTGGAATATTTATTTTTTAATACATTATGATGGTCACTTTGCCTTGTAGGTTTCCAGAGTACACTTCCCAAGCATGTCTGAAGCATCTGCATCCTCTCCACCCAGAAGTCCGGAGCTACCTTCCGCGACGGCTACCAGGGCGGCGGTAAAATCCAAAATGGAAAAGGCCCTGGAGAAAATGCCCCTAACCATGAAGTTCGTGCAAGATAGTGTTATTATGGGCTTAAATATCGAGTCCAAATTTAAGCTTATTACTGACACCAACGTCAGAACATGACCAGAAATGCAGGCCTTAGTGAAAATCATGTACATCCAGCAACAGGCTGGAGATCAGCTGGAAATCAATGTCAGAGATTCTGGGATCCTTAAGGTGGCTTGTTTACCATGCTCTGTATAATCTCTGGAGCTTATCTTGATGCTGGCCGCCAATTACAACTCTTTTATTTGGGCTGTTATGCTCGCAGCCACAAAACCAACTGAATACCCTACTCCTCTGGTATCCCTCGACCCAGACACATTCCAAGTGGGTCTGGGGATCCCTCAATTCGCCAAGGCTTCCATGGTTACAAGGTTAGATGCCTTGGCCCAATCCACATAGTTGGAGGATGTCACCCGGGTATACATGAACACCCATTGGCTCAAGGTTCCAAAGAGGGACCCCAAGAGGATGAAGATAGAGATTCCCAGATTCGAGTTCAAAGAGAGCATTTAGATGGGAATGATAGCGTTGGCCCGGGTCTTTGGGCATCCCTCCACCCAAGAATTTGCTAAATGGATGTATTACTTCCTCCTCGACATCTCCACCAAAGGAGGATATTTCGACTGGGCAGCCATAATTTCCAATCATGTCGACTCCAAGTTCCTTCAACTGACCAGGAAGAAGAAATTTTTCATGTCTTCCTATGTTTTCTGGGCTCTGGTGCAGTAGAGGCCCCACACCCATGGGCTACTTATAGATGGAGTGCTCAGGATTGGCCCGGGACAAAAGGCACTGTGGGACCTTTTCCCACAAGTTTAATGGGAAGCCAGCTTCCCCAGTTTTTGTCGGGTAAATGATGTGTTCATTTACTATCACCTGCTCACACCCACCCAGGATGCAGGATACCGCCTATCCTCAGAGGCAATAAATTTGGTCCAGAGTTATGGACACTACTATATCCAGTTCCAACAGCACACTTATATTAGGGTCACCAACTTCTCCAAGAAACCCTACTTGTTGCCCAAACACTGTGGGGACAAGATCGTGCTCTTGGAATACTACAGGTAGATAATGGAGGTGCATGCACTCTTTGTCTTGAAGAAGATACCCAACATTCAGTTCCCAATCGTCTGTGGGAAATACTCATGCAGCCTCGCTGCCGCAAAGGAGGCGGATAACAAACTAAAAAGCTACAACTTGGAAGAATTTTACTTGGCACAGAAAAATTTTGATTCGCACGATAAGATTACAGCGGCACTTCCTCGGGCTTCAGAGCCCCATCGCTGCCATATGGAGGATTTCTAGGTAGATTTCCAAGATGACATGGAGGTGCGGAACCAACACTACGTCAGGATGACGGTAGGCATGATGCAAAGGTTGAAGCTTTGGAGGTTCCTGGAGGACTTCTCAGATGCCGCCCCCACTATCGATCCCCAGTACGAGGCAAAGGGAATTGATATAATGACCCTTCCACCAATAAATTGGGATGCCCAAGAAGGGCCTACAATTGAGGACTTCACTCAAGAGGTGGTCGAGCAAAGTCATGCCTACTTCAAGAAGGTGTGCCCTAGAAGTACCCGCCGAGCAGCCCAGCCAGCACCAAAATTGACTCAGGGGGCCAGGACTTCTTCGCAGAGAGTTGATAAAGGAAAAGAGATAGATATGACCCCTCCTGCATAAGAAGTCCCCATAAAAGAAAAAATAAAACAATCAGTGGTAGCCTCCCAATAGATGAGGGAGAAATTAATCACGCAGCTGGCCACTCCAGCACTAATGGCAAGGCCAATTCGTCCCTCTTCCTCCTCGTTGCTGGCAGCCTTAATGGTGAAAGCAATAGGGGTGGATCCCAGAGAAGCAATAGCAATAAGGGATGCGGGGCCACCCTTGGTTACCTGAAGAAAGAAGAGGCTTAACCAAAAGCCTAAGGCAAAGCCAGGGTTGTGAAGGTCCCAGACCCAACAAGTAGAAATCCTCTCTTCCAGTTCCCCGGAGCCGGAGAAGGAAACAGAACCTGCCAAAGTCCCGGCCAGTCCCCCTCCATAGGAGGAATTTGATGATGTCTTTGCAATCGATGACTTTGGAAATTTGCAGGGGGACACCAGACAAATGGAGACAGAAGTACCAGCTGCAGAACAAGAGGCTGCAGAACAAGAAACTGCGAAACAGGAACCTACACAGGAGCAGGAAAAATAGATAGAAGAAAGGGAACCGGAGAGTGCCTTTGAGATTCCAGAGATGTGGAGTCCTGGGGGTGGACCAACAAAGGTAGGGTGAACAAATGGCATCTGCTGGGGTAACTGGACCTTCAGGAATAACTATAACCCTAGCCACCACATTCCAAGTGCCACTCTCAGGAGTGACCTTTGGGCAGGTAATTACCGTGGCCCAAACTTTAAATCTCAGCCCAGTACCTCCCCTACTACCAAAGGATGGACCAACAGAAGAAGAAGCCCCGATGGTAGAGACCGAGCAACAGGGAGAGAAACATGAAGAGGAAATCCTCGAAGAAGCCAACAAAAGTCCAGATAAAGTGATAGATACAGAGGACAAGGCTGAGGAGATGGATATTGCTGAGGAATATATTGCTAAGGAAGAAGAAGACACAGGGAAAGGGACAGAGAAGGTCCCCACCACTAAGGCGCAACAGCCACAGGACACCAGGGAAGAACCAAGAGAATAGAATCTGGCAGAAAAGCCACCCCTGTCACCTCAGTGGTTAGTAGAGAGCAGAAAAAGAAAAGCTCTGTCCACTCCCAGAACTTCTCTCTCCCTGGCCGAAATGATGGCTCAGGTCCAGGCCCCACCGAAGGCGAAGAAAGCCCGGATAGTTCATACTCTTCAAACCAGGCGGGGCAGAGAAACAATTGCCATTATGGTGACACCTCCCCTAGGAGCCGATGAAGCAACCATAGAGCCTAGAGATTACAACGTTATAGAGGTATCATTGGGAAAAAGGGGAAAATAGGGCGAGGTATATTTGCCAAAGGAGGCAACTAGGGCGGTAGAGGCCCATTATGAGAAGGAAGCCTAGAGGCTCAAAATAGAAAAGGAAAAAAATGCAAACCTTATGGGGTTGCTTACTGAGCTGGCTCAACCTATCAACGCCGCTCCTCTGGAGGCTTCCACCTCTGAAGATTTACCGCAGAGCGACATATACTCCTTGCGAACAATGAAGAAGAAGGGCTAGGCAGTGGACGAGTGGGTCGCCCTGCAAATAGGAAACACCCAGTGTTTCCTGGTATCCACCCTCCTAGACCTATATATCGCCCGACATGTTCTACACCAGGCAAAGACTCTTATTGACCTGTGGGAGGGAGATATCAAAAAATATCAAGCATGGAAGGTGGAGCTTGAAGAACTCCTCAGCCTGGGAGAGGAAATGATTTATGAATCTAAAATTCTGGGGGATGAATCATTTGATTTTGTGAAGACCCAACACTCCAGACTTGACCTCACATTGGAGGTAACCAAGAAACTGGTAGGGGCTCTACAAGATAAAGTCAATATAGTAAAATATTCTTTCAATTTATATAATTCTTTTGTGGTAAATACTTCCGGGGCTGACCCCCTCAGTATAGATACATGCACGTCGGAGGATTCAATTTTGGGGAGTTTTGATGAAATGATGAAGTCCCAGTATCAATCCCTAGAGTGGATAGATGGTGCCCAAATGACAAAATTGACTCGTATGGTGCTTAGTGGTCATGACATGGAAAAAATGGCCAATTTATTTAAGGAGAATGTTCCAGAGGGGAACAAATTGAAGTGGCAAAGTATCGAAGGGCCAGCCTAAGGGATATCAATGAAGATGGCATCTCCTGCCTCCTCCAGGCTTTCAATGATAATAAACAACCTTGAGCTTTCTCTGGAGGCCGGAGAAAACTCAAACATTGGATATTCTTTATTCTTTTGGGAATGTAAGTTCCCAGATCCCGAAGTCTCGAATCCCAAATTTTGTATTCTTTCAAGTGATCCGTGTCCCGGTCTCCGAGGCCGACCGGTCACTTTTAGGAGCGATTAATAAAGGCTGTTAGAAGGTAGTTGGCTACATCAAGGTGGGTGTCGACTCAACAATTGGTTTTTTGATAGGGTGGTCTTCTCGAGGCACCGTCCAGAGGTACACCTAGTGCATTGGAGACAGGGTGCCACATTTCCCATTTATGAGGCATGTAGCCTCGATCCCCAGGGGACTTCCTTCCTTCTCCTTCTTGGTTCTCTTCTCGAGGCTGATTCTTCTGATGTATATTCTTGTCTCATTCTTTTGACAAGATTGGCCTATTCTGTCTCAAGGTCTTTTGTAGGGTGGCATAGGTAGTACCGGCCCCCAGATATTGTATTTTATTGACACATGATGTAAAATAGGGTTAGGGTTAGGGTTAGAAGAGAAGTGTATAAATAGCCAGACCAGCCCATTTCCAAGGGTCGGTGAAATTGATTATTTTGTTATCCACAGTAATAGAAAGGTGATTCCTCATTTTAGTTGTAGAGCTCAATGCTCCATTGTTCTATTTTCTTTAGTTAGACACTCCCCTGGAGCCATCATTGTATCACGCACCAGTGCTTGCTGGAAGAGACATTAATGAAGAAGGGAGAATTCTTTGCTATGATGTTGTTGGCATTCTTTCTTCTGAGTTAATGGTATTTTATGTTTCATGTTCTTCATGTCTTCTGCTCTGATATGTTAAATAGATTAATGACCTCTTTTCCCTCGCTACTGATAAAATACTAACTGATGGTTGTGTATTTCCTTAGTATTTAGTGTAGTATATCAGAGTATTATCGATGTCTTGAATGTTTAAACATAACTATAGTTAGATGAAGTGTTTCTAACCCTGTAGGATCTTTTTCATTTTATTTTCTAAGTGTAAAATGCTAAGGGAAACCTTACCTTATTGAATCTCCAGAGAGAGCGAGTTGAAGAAACCAGCTATCCCCCTTGAAAATAGTCACTTCTCCCAACTGAGCCCCGCACCGTCATGACTCAACACCCAAGTGCTTGAAGGCTCGGGGAATCTATCTTCCCCGTATAACCTTTGTAGGTAGAGTTGGCCGGTACCCCCAGTACCCGGTGAAAACTTATGACTGTTGGCAGACCCGATCAGCAAAACCCCATCAATAGAAACTGGTGCTAGAAGGAGGGCATGAACTCATCCCCCTCCTAAGATTCTAATTTTACACCTCCTAAGGGTTCCCCAAGTTATAGTTTTAGGAGTCAAGCCTTCAGCGGGATTGGGTCTTTCTCCCCAGCGAAATTTGAAAGAATCCTTAGGTCTTCCCCAAATCCTGGAAGCTTTGTCAAACTCGAGCCTCCTGCTCGAAAGAAATGAACCTCAAAAATCACACTAGCCACTATTGTTTGGGGGTCTAGCATACCTCAGAATACCAAAACTTCTCAGGCAATCCCGGGAACCAGTGCCCAAACTGTCCAAAATCTAGTTCCCCTAATGGCCGCGTATTTCAGAAACACCGGGTCCCCAATGGGAACTTTTTTGAGCGTAATCAATGACTTACCCTCCCACCCAGAGAAGATCTGCCCATGATATGAGCACTTAGGCTCACGGACCGCAGAAGAGCATTTACAGGAATATAAGGATGCCATGAACTGACACCAGATCCAGCATGAAGATGTTGTAACTCAGATGCTTCCCTTGTCTTTAGGGCAAGGTGAGTTGAACTAGTACCTTAACATTCCTGCCAACTCCATAAATAGTTGGCAGAACATGGAGGACGCATTCCTAGCTGCCTTTCACATATATGTGGACCCAGCTTGGTCCCATAGCCAGTTCATCTCCATCAGAAAGGAACCCAATGAGCCTCTTGCAGCATTCAACCATCGATTTCAGTGTGCTTTGAAGCAGTGCACAGGCCCTTTTATTCCCTCCCAGAAGTAACCATACAGACCTACCTTAATGCGATGGACCCCTTCGTTGCCACTCTCCTTTGGAGAACAACCACCACAGGTGATCGGGACACCTTAGTGAAAGTTTACAACCTAGCTTTAGAATTATCCCGTGGTCTCAACAAATCCCCGGGCGGGATTGGGCAAAATATGCCCTTCAACATGATCCCCAGTGGAACAGTGTATGCCGAGGGTATAACCCCAATCTGGCGATGGGTTCCCCCTCGATGGCAGTGAATCCTCCACCACCCCTGATAGACCAGCAAGCCTGGTACATTTACCCGATGCAGACCCAGACGGTACCAGGTCTGGAAACTTTCCCTTGGAATCAGCCACAGAAAGCATAATAGTCTCAAACGCAACCATCTGGAGTGCCCTTCTTTCAGTCATCTGCGACTGGAGGATTGCCGCCCTTGACTCTGGCTAATACTACTGCCTTCCAAAGAAACCAACAATAACAACCGTCATATTGTGACGCCAACACTAAGTTGACCACCGAGGTTGAATCCCTCCGATGAATGTTGTCCACCTTGACTATGGACATGGGCCAACTGAAGGCGAGGTCCTACGCGCCTTAGAATTCAAATTCCTAGAGGGGAAACATTTTCTCTGGCCAACAAAATAACAATGCTGGGGGAAGAAACTTCAACAATGAGCCTAGGCCCAATCAATAGCAATGGAATAATAACGCAAATACTGGAGGCCCACCTCTGAGCCAAAATGCCAACCAAAATTGCACTGGGCCATCATATTTCACACCAATCATAGACTTCTATCCCATGACTAATTGGTGTAGATTGCATGACATGGGTTCACACAATGAAGTAAATTGTGCCACGTTGGAAAAGGTCATCATGATCTCCCAACTAGATAGATAGCATTCGCATGATGCCACCCCTCCAGAGCCTCCTGTTCAAGAGCCAACCCACATTGCCTTCACATGTGACACCATCTTCTTTGAAACTTCCAGGGAGGATGAAGAGGAATCCAAATTGCAGGGATTCTTTGATGAATCTAACCCGCCCTTCGAGGCCAATGCCTTTACTGACCTACAGACTCCATATAACACTCAAAGTCAGGTTGGTAAAGGACCATCTTACATGCCTATGCCTCCTATCAAAGACACCCCTCCTCCCTGGAATAACATGACTGACTAACTCACTCCTCCAAAAGGTCCTAGCCCTAATCAAGCAAAAGACCTAGCTGAGGGAAATCACCAGTTTCCAGGAGGAAGGTTTGATATTATGAAGGTGTTAGAAAAGACCACCACCTCCATGACCTTAATGGAGGTCTTGCCAAACTGTCCCAAGTAGAAGAAGTCTCTTTTGAAGCTCTTGGGGAACCCAAAAGCCGTCAGCCACCCGCCCAAGACTGTCTCATTTGAAAATGCTAACGTGGTCATCTTCCAGGGGAATAGTGAGGATCCTCCCTTCCTACTAGGCCTGAATATCCAAGGCAAAAATATACACAACTGCTTAGTAGACTTCAGAGCTTCGGGTGACATCATGCCCTTGTCCATTTATCAGAAGCTCAGATTCCACCCCCACCCCATCTAATGGTGCAGTGATCCAGATACATCTGGATACAGCTTATCCAGGACCCCAAGATAGCTAGCATAATTGACATCTAAGTGGTGGATATCCCAGAGACTTACGGGATGTTATTAAGTCAGAATTGGTCTAAGTCCTTGAATGAATACTTTTTGACCGACTTCACCCATTTATGGGCTCCCTGGGAAGGAGAATCAAATAAGATCTGGATCGAAAGTGAACCTTGGATGAAATAGGCCCTTACCGAGGTTGGGAGGGTCAATGAGGTCTTCTTCTCTGAGACTTCCCCGGGGGTGTACCGACCCTTTGAAATCTTAACATTTGATTTCATCCCCGAAGAAGATCCCACGGTGCTGCAGAGAGCCCAGGACCTAGAAGAAAAGATGAGAGTTGAGATTGACTCTCAAGGTGCCATAGCAAATTAACCCTTGCCACACTCCTATCCGGAACTTGGTGCCAAGTGCACTATCAGAAACATTCAGAGCTTGAGTGTGGGCCCTTCTTTTTGGTCGCTAACTGGCACATCGATACCTTCTAGAATAAGGAATACATAGCTGATTCCCTGGGGCCCAGTTTTCCTACGGGACATGCTCCTCTGGTGCCATCTCCCTAGGAATCCCAAATCCAAACACCTCCAGAGGTAAACTCTACCTTCATGCCAGTAGTTCGGGATGAAGCTCCTAAGTCTCCTAAAAGTGATCCAAAGGCCACTCTCCCTCCCCAGCCCCAGATTATGAATAATGACTTATGGAACCTCAAGTTTGATGGGTCCCGATCCAAACAAGGCTACGGGGCCAGGGTAGAATTAATCAACCCGCAAGGGAAATCCTTCCTCGCATCCTACAGACTGCAGCTCAACTGTACCAACAATGTCACAGAGTATGAGGCTTGGGTCCTTGGACTCCTATTTACATTAAGGAAAGGCACCACCCACCTCCAGGCTCTGGGTGATTCAGAGTTGATTTTCAAATAAGTCCAGAGTCAATACACATGCCACGACAAAAGGTTGGCTGCATACCGCAACCAAGCTTGGAGCCTTATTGAAGATTTTGATGCCTTTGGCATTGACCTCATTCTCCAATGATGGAACTATGTCCCAGATGCCCTCATCATTTCTTCCAGCACACTTGAGCCAATGGCCGATTTGCGACTCTGGAGATTTTCAGTTGAGATGGTCCCTACCCCGTCCATTCCAGATAATGTCACCCACTTTTAGGTTTTTGAGGATGATCAACATATCCTGGCCTTCATGGAAAATGTTGGCATCTTTGAAAACCAGATAGTGGAAGAACAAGACCATGACGACACTGGGAAGGGTGACGAAGACGATGGGATCATAGACCTACCTACTAACACCATCCCGAAAGGGATGGTTGTGCTAGAACAAATCTTCGACTTGGACCCTCGGGCCTGGGAGAAGGTGTCATCTTCCTTCGAAGGAGGAAAGTTTGAAAAGGTAAACATCGGCCAGCCCGGTGAGAAAAAAATGATCCACATTGGTACCTCCTGTTCCCCTGAGGAGGAGAAGATTCTCGCGGTTCTTCGAGAATACATCGACATAATTGCATGGGGTTATGAAGACTTGAAAACATATGACACATCCATCATGACTCATACTATTCCCCTAAAATCTAATGCTAAGCCCTTTTGGAAAAAGCAAAGACCGATCAACCCCCTTATTGAGCCTCTAATTCGTCGAGAGGTAGAAAAACTTCTATCAACCCAGATAATCTTCCCAATCTGACACACTACATGGGTTGCCAATCTAGTCCCTGTGAGAAAGAAGAATGGTGAGATCTGCCTTTGCGTGGATTTCCAAAACTTGAACAAGGCCTCCAAGAAGGATAATCATCCTCTCCCTTCGTTGGATGAGGTGTTGCAGATAGTGAATGGATCCTAGATGATGTCATTCTTGGATGGGTACTCTGGGTATAACCAGGTCATGATTAAGTATGAAGACAGAGAGAAAATAGTGTTTACCACCAAGTGGGAAACATTTGCATATAGAAGAATGCCCTTTGGTTTGATTAATGTAGGGGCTAAATTTCAAAAGGCCATGGACATTGCATTTGAGGGCCTTGTGAATCAGTGCATAATCATCTACTTGGATGACTTGACCATCTTTTCCCGGGATAGGCGTGACCATTTCACCCATCTCGCCCAGATCTACGAGAGATGTCACCGGTATGGAATATCCCTCAACCCCAAGAAGTGCATATTCAAGGTCACCGAAGGGAAGTTGCTCAGGCATATCATCTCCAAGAAGGGCATATCCATAGACCCTGAGAGAGTTGAAGCATTGCTAAACTTGCAAATGCCTAGCAGCAAGAAAAAGATGCAATCCTTCTTTAGAAAGATCAACTTTGTCCGGTGATTCATCATGGGATTCATAGAAATAGTCAAATCGCTCAATGAGATGATGAAGAAGGATACCAAGATTGAGTGGAGTCCTGAAGCAAAGCAGTCATTCATCTAGATTAAACAAACAATAACAGAAGCACCTGTCATGGCTAGTTCAGACTATTCCCTCCCATTTTACATTTACTCCTTTGCTTCACCGCATTCTGCCACGGCAGTGTTGACTCAAAAGGTTGAAGGGGAAGAATGACCAATAGCTTTCATGAGCTCCCCCTTCAAGAATGCCAAAGTCCGATATTCATCACTAGAAAAATAGGCCTTTTCTCTAGTTCACACCATGAAGAAATTCTGGCATTATATTCTCCGGAGCAAGGTACATGCTATCATTCCGGACCAGGCCGTCAAGTCTCTGCTGATGCAGAGAAAATTGGGCGAGAGACAGGGGAAATGGATGGCCATCCTCCAAGAATATGACTTAGAAACGCAGCCCATGAGGATAGTCTGGGGCCAGGGACTAAGTCAAGCGATGGTAGAAGAGACTCCCCACATAGAATGTCAAGCTTACACAGTGGAGTCCATTACCCGAGACCCATGATATACTGATTTGGTATATTTGTTACTAAATAACAAATGCCCGAAGGGATTACCTCCCCATAAACGCTGCACCCTATGGATGAAAAGTGACTACTTCATGATCAAAAACTCTGCGCTTTACTGCAGAAACTACGAAGGAGTGTACTTCTGGTGCATCGACAGAGACCAAGCTGTAAAGGTGATTGTTGAATTTCATGGGCAGTTTGGAACCGGGCATGGCTCAGTCGACGCCACTGCCCATCAGATCCTTCAAGCTGGATACTATTGGCCCTGTATATTCAAAGATGTTTACACTCATGTTAGGAAATGCCACACTTGCCAAACCACGGTGTATCATGAGCATAACCCAGCTATGCCTTTGCAACTAGTCTACAAGGCTAGGCCCTTTGCCCAGTGGGCATTTGACTTCATCGGGGAAATCAACCTCAACTCATCTACCAATCACCGATACATTCTCACTGCTACTGATTACTACACTCGATGGTCTGAGGCTATACCGTGCAAAAACAACATGGCAGACATAGTTATCAAATTCTTGGAAGAAAACATCGTCACAAGGTTTGGAATGCCCTTTGCTTTGGTATGTGACAATGGTCCAGCATTTTCTTTGGCGCAGTTACTCGAATGGACCTACAACCGGAGGATCACTTTGAAATTTTTCAGCAACTATTATCCCCAAGGGAACGGCGTTGCTGAATCAACGAATATAAATCTACTTGAAGTGATCAAACACTTGCTAGAACAAAATCCCTGGGATTGGCATCAAAATTTGAAATTCGCCCTCTGGGTGGATCGCATTCATGTCAAGGCCGCCCTGGGAACATCCCCGTTCCATCTGGTTTATGGTTAGAACCCTATATTCCCAGTTAACTTACAGATCCTAGTTTTATAGTTTATGCAGGACTTTAGCAACAGGGACAAGATTGTGGAGGTTCGGCTCTTAAATCTGGTATGAATGGAAGAACAGCGAGATGTAGCCCTTAAACATTTCACGCGTCATCAAGCAGTGGTAAAATGATGGTTTGACAAAAGAGCCCAATACAAAGCCTTTTAGATTTTGGATCTGGTTCTCTTGTGGGACAAGGCCCGGGAGAAGAAAGGAAAGCATATCAAGTTCCAATGGCTATGGATCAGACCATACCTAATCTCAGAAATTTGCGGGGCAAATACTTATCGCCTTAACACCCTGACTAGTGAACCTGTCTCATTGCCCGTTAATGAATAGTTTCTCAAACACTACTTTGAATAGGGTAAGTTTGTCCAGAGTTATATTATATGTAAAGCCGTCCGCTTGTAAATATTTCTCCTAGGTGCCTCGCTACAAGGTACCATGTCTTGTAAATAGCCTTGTCGGCTGCCCTCCGGGGTAGTCCTCTTTTTGTGTTTTATTTTCATTTTTGGTTTTTTTCTGGGGTCCCGGCGTTTTGTTTTGTCTTGTCAGAATTGGAATGCTTTGCATGAACTCTAGTCTCTGGTGTGATTTCTACAGCATGGTGAACCTTAGAATCTCTCTTTAGCAGAGTGGAGCCAGCCCGGTCTCTGGGGTTGTTTCATAGGATGTGGCACATTTTGAGCAATCTCCATCGGGTGTTGTCTTCGGGAGTCTGGCAATCAGTGAACAAAAGTAATATAAGGAACAAGTAATCAGACATGTCGAGGGTAGATCAGTTGTACTGGTTGGTTGACCCAGGTCTAAAACTTTAAAGAATTATTTCCGGGTCTGGAGTTTTATCCCCTCTTCAAACATCTAAGTATAGGTGGACAGGTGAAAGGAGTACCACCATTGAAATTAGCTAAGCTTAAATTTAATGGTGAAAGAAGTACCGCCTTCTCCACCTAAAAACAAACAAAATAAGGAAAGTGGGATGAAACTCTGGTCTCCAGGAGAAATGAGAAAATTTGATGACTGGTTTGATGTAATTAGTGCCTCTTCTCTACTCCTCCCAAAGGTCATCGGCTTGATTTCCTTCCAAAGCACACACAACACCACTGATGAAGGGCTACGGACTAGATCCAGTGTGGTTAGATTCTCTCAGATATGTTTCTCTTTACCCATTAGACACCTTAGGAAGTGGCTTGTTCAAGAGATTCTGTAGTTCTCAGATGCGCTAAGGCATTTGTCCCAGATAGTCGCCATTTGTTATGCCCTGCATCCCCGTTCCTACATTTTGTGTGCAAAATGTTGGGTCCCCCTTTTTTTTCTTTTGTTTGTTTTTGCTTGCGGCTCTTGCCTTGTCTCTCCCTTTTTTTTCTTTCTCTAGGGTTTTCTTCCCCATTGTGTTTTGTTTGGTTGGTTTCTCGCCTCCGGGACTCCAGTCCCGGAGGTCATTCTTCATTGGGAGCTGGATTCCAGACTCCGAGATTCTTTGCCATGATGTTCTTAAGATGATTGTCGTGGGGAATCCCCAGGCCCAGGGTCCGGAGGTTTGCTTGTCCAGAGATTTATGGAAGGAGGTGGATCACTTTTTTACCATGGGTATAAATAGATGTTATCTGTCACTTTCACATTTACCGTGATTAAAACACTTGAGCACTCAGAGTGATTTTAGAGCGATTATAGTGCGATCTATAGAGAATTAGCGATTATCAGTGCTTAACACTTCCATCCTTCTCAGGTGATTGTGAGTGCTTCATAGTGTCAGGTTGTGATTGATTGATAGCTGTAGCTACTGCAGAGCTCCCATGGTAACTTCCTCCTTTCCTCCACCTTTTGGCATTCTCAGGTTGGTGTCTCTGTTCCCGCCATTTTTATTTTCTTTTCGTTTGTTGTCTTTCGGTTTTGTTGTTTCCTTTTTCTGGTTTTTCCGCCCGTTGGTGGGTCAGCTCTGCCAAAGGGTTGTCCACCCTTTGCACAGAAGTGGCTGGTTTGTAGATTATGTATAAAGCTGTATATACTCCACGCCTTGCATGGTTTCCTGTGGATGTCATTCCGCAGTGTATATGTGTACATTTGTGTATATTTTTTGTATATCTTTCTATTCCTGTGTGTATATCCTTTTGTTCCCATGTATATATCCCTTATCTCTTTGTGTATTTCATGTATATCCTTCTAGGTAGCTTAGCCAGGTGGTTGAGTTGCCTGTGTTGCTGGTTTTTCATCTGTGAGTTCGTTTCAGGGAAGAAAACCACCTGTTTGGAACTTGGCTCTTGGCCAGTTTCAAATAGGCAATTTTCTCTCTCCTCTGTAAAACCAACTAGATCCTCATTTATGTCCCATGTGTGTAATTAATTCCATCCAAGTGGCCTTCACTTTTTGTTTGTTTGAACAGTTGGCTCTGTCGTCCTTGCCATAAATCCTATTTAATACCTATGCACGTGGCGCCCACATGGGCTTGATGGTTTTCCTTTTTACACATCCTCACCAATGGCTACTTCTCTGGGCTCTGGGTGTCCTACCATCATCCATCCCATGTCTTTACTAAGTGTGATAAAATTCTCAAACCTGGATGTTTAGTAAAAATATTTAGTTCATATAATGCGTGTGTTTTTTGGGTTTTCTCTGAATGGAACTAACTTCTCAGGAAAAGAAGGCATCACGGTGGTAAGATCTCTGGATCCTAGAATATTTATTTGTTAATATGTTCTGATGGTCGCTTTGCCTTGTAGGTTTCCAGAGTATACTTCCCAAGCATGTCTGAAGCATCTACATTCTCTCCACCCAGAAGTCCAGAGCTATCTTCTGCGACGGCTACCAGCGCGACAGTAAAATCCAAAATGAAAAAGGCCCTGGAGAAAATACCCCTAACCATGAAGTTCATGTAAGATAGTGTTATTATGGGCTCAAAGATTGAGTCCAAAGTTAAGCTTATTACTGACACTAGCATCGAAACATGGCCAGAAATGCAGGCCTTAGTGAAAATCATGTACATCCAGTGACAGGCTGGAGATCAACTGGCAATCAATGTCAGAGATTCTGGGATCCTTAAGGTAGCTTGTTCCCCATAACTCTTCTGTTCGGGCTGTTATTCTCGTAGCCACATAACCAACTAGATACCCTACTCCTCTGGTATCCCTCAACCCAGACACATTCCAGGCTGGTCTGGGGAACCCTTAATTTGCCAACACTTCCGTGGTTACAAGGTCAGATGCCTTGGCCCAATTCACACAGCTAGAGGATGTCGCCTGGGTATACATGAACACCCATTGGCTCAAGGTTCCAAAGAGGGACCCCAAGAGGATGAAGATAGAGATTCCTAGGTTTGAGTTCAAAGAGAGCATTCAGATGGGAATGATAGCGTTGCCCCAGGTCTTTGGGTAGCCCTCCGCCTAAGAATTCACTAAATGGATGTATTACTTCCTCCTCGACATCTCCACCAAAGGAGGATATTTCAACTAGGCAACCATAATTTCCAATCATGTCAACTCCCAGTTCCTTCAGTTGACTAGGAAGAAGAAATTTTACATGTATTCCTATGTTTTCTGGGCCTTGGTGCAGCAGAGGCCCCACGCCCATGGGCTACTTATATACGGCATGCTCAGAATTGGCCCTGGACAAAAGGCACTGTGGGACCATTTCCCACAAGTTCAATGGGAAGCCAGCTTCCCTAGTTTTTGTCGGGTAAATGATGTGTTCATTTACTATCACCTGCTCACACCCACCCGAGACGCAGGATACTGCTTATCCTCAGAGGTGATAAATTTGGTCCAGAGTTATGGACACTACTACATCCAGTTCTAATAGCACACTTATATTGGGGTCACCAGCTTCTCTGGGAAACTCTACTTGTTGCCCAAACACTGTGAGGACAAGATCATGCTCTTGGAATACTGCAGGAAGATAATGGAGGTGCATGCACTCTTTGCCTTGAAGAAGATACCCAACATTCGATTCCCAATCATCTGTGGGAACTACTCATACAGCCTAGCCACCGCAAAGGAGGCAGATAATGAACTAAAAAGCTACAACTTGGAAGAATTTTACTTAGCGCGAAAATTTTTTGATCCGCACGGTAAGATTGCAGCGGCACTTCCTCAGGCTTTAGAGCCCCATCACTGCCATATGGAGGATTTCTGGGTAGATTGCCAAGATGATGTGGAGGTGCAGCGCTGGCACTATGTCAGGATGATGGCAGGCATGATGCAAAGGTTGAAGCTTTGGAGGTTCCCAGAGGACTTCTCAGACGCTGCCCCCACTATCGATCCCTAGTACAAGGCAAAGGGGATCGATATAATGACCCTTCCACTGGTAAATTGGGATGCCTAGGAAGGGCCTACAATTGAGGACTTCACTCGAGAGGTGGTTGAGTGAAGTCATGCCTACTTCAAGAAGGTGTGCCCTGGAAGTACCCACCGAGCAACCCAGCTAGCACCAAAATTGACTCCGGGGGCTAGGACTTCTTTGCAGAGAGTTGATAAAGGAAAAGAGACAGATACAACCCCTCTTGTGCAAGAAGTCCCCATAAAATAATAAATAAAACAATCAGTGGAAGCCTCCCAACAGATGAGGGAGAAATTAATCACGCGGCTGGCCACTCCAGCACTAATGGCCAGGCCAATTCGTCCCTCTTCCTCCCCGTCGCTGGGAGCCTTAATGGTGAAGGCAACGGGGGTGGATCCCATAGAAGCAATAGAAATAAGGGATGCAGGGCCACCCTTGTTTACCCAAAGAAAGAAGAGGCTTAACCAAAAGCCTAAGGCAGAGCCGGGGTTGGGAACGTCCCAGACCCAACAAGTAGAAATCCTCTCTTCCAGTTCCCCGGAGCCAGAGAAGGAAACAGAACCTGCCAAAGTCCCGGCCAGTCCCCCTTCATAGGAGGAATTTGATGATGTCTTTGCAACCAATGAGTTCAAAAATCTGCAGGGGACACTAGACAAACGGAGACAGAAGTCCCAGCTGCAGAACAAGAGGCTGCAGATCAAGAAACTGTGGAACAGGAACCTGCACAGGAGCAAGAAAAATAGATAGAAGAAAGGGAACCAGAGATTGCCTCCGAGATTCTAGAGATGCGGAGTCCGTGGGTGGACCAACAAAGGCAGGGTGAACAAATGGCATCTGCTGGGGGAACCAGACCTTCGGGAACAACCGTAACCCCAGCCGCCACATTCCAAGCGCCACTCCTAGGAGCGACCTTTGGGTAGGTAATTACCATGGCCCAAACTTTAAATCTTGGCCTAGTACCTCCCCTACTACCAAAGGATGGACCAACAGAAGAAGAAGCCCTGGTGGTAGAGACTGAGCAACAAGGAGAGCAACACGAAGAGGAAATCCCTGAAGAAGCCAACAAAAGTCCAGACAAAGTGATGGATACAAAGGACAAGGCTAAGGAGATGGATGTTGTTGAGGAAGATATTGCTAATGAAGAAGAAGACACAGGGAAAGGGACAGAGAAGGTCCCCACCACTGAGGAGCAACAGCCATAGGACACCAGGGAAGAACCAAGAGAATAGACTCTGGCAGAAAAGCCACCCCTACCGCCTCAGTGGTTAGTAGAGAGAAGAAAAAGAAAAGCTCCATCCACTCCTGAAACTCCTCTCTCCTTGGCCAAAATGATGGCTCAGGTCCAAGCCCCACCGAAGGCCAAGAAAGCCCAGACAGTTCATACTCTTCGAACCAGGCCAGGCAGAGAAACAGCTGCCATTGTGGCGACACCTCCCCCGGGCGCCGATGAAGCAACCGCAGAGCCCAGAGATTATAGCATTGTATAGGTATCATTGGGAAAAAGGGGAAAATAGGGCAAGGTAGATTTTCTAAACGAGGCAACTAGGGCAGTAGAGGCCCATTATGAGAAGGAATCCCAGAGGCTCAAAACAGAAAAGGTAAAAAATGCAAACCTTATGGGGTTGCTTATTGAGCTGACTCAACCTATCAACGCCGCTCCTCCGGAGGCTTCCACATCTGAAGATTTACCACAGAGTGACATAGACTCCCTGTGAACAATGAAGAAGAAGGCCTAGGTAATGGACAAGTGGGTCGCCCTACAAATAGGAAACACCCAGCATTTCCTGGTATCCACCCTCCCAGACCTATATACGGCCCAGCATGTTCTACACCAGGAAGAGACTCTTATTGACCTGTGGGAGGGTGATATCAAAAATTATCAAGCATGGAAGGTGGAGCTTGAAGAACTCCTTGGCCTGGGAGAGCAAATTATTTCTGAATCCAGAATTCTGGGGGTTGAATCATTTGATTTTGTGAGGACCCAACACTCCAGACTTGACCTCACATTGGAGGTAACCAAGAAACTGGTAGGGGCTCTATAAGATAAAGTCAATATAGTAAAATATTCTTCCAATTTATATAAGTCTTTTGTGGTAAAGGCTTCCAGGGCTGACCCCCTCAATACAGATAAATGCACGCTGGAGGATTCAGTTTTGGAGAGTTTTGATGAAATGATGAAGTCCCGGTATCAATCCCCAAAGGGCATAGATGGTTCCCAAATGAAAAAATTAACTCGTATGGTGCTTAGTGGTCATGACGCGGAAAAAATGGCCGATAAATTTAAGGAGAATGTTCTGGACCTAGGGGAAGAAATTAAAGTGGCTAAGTACCAAAGGGCCAGCCTAAGGGATATCGATGAAGATGGCATCTCCCGCCTCCTCCAGGCTTTCAATGATAATAAACAACCTTGAGCTTTCTTCGAAGGCCAGAGAAAACTCAAACATTGGATATTCTTTATTCTTTTGGGAATGTAAGTTCCCAGATCCCAGAGTCTCAGATCCCAAATTTTGTATTCTTTCAAGTGGTCTGTGTCCCGGTCCCTGAGGCCGACTGGTCACTTTTAGGAGCGGTTAATAAAGGCTGTCAGAAGGTAGTTGGCTACATCAAGTTGGGCGTTGACTCAATAGTTGGTTTTCTGACAGGGTGGTCTTCTTGAGGCACCGTTTGGAGGTACACCTAGTGCATTGGAGATAGGCCGCCGCATTTCCCATTTATGAGGCATGTAGCCTCGATCCCCGAGGGACCTACTTCCTTCCTTCTCCTTCCTGGCTCTCTTCTCAAGGCTGATTCTTCCGCTATATATTCTTGTCTCATTCTTCTGACAAGATAGGCCTATTTTGTCTCAAGGTCTTTTGTAGGGTGGCGTAGGTAGTACCGGCCCCTAGATATTGTATTTTATTGAAACATGATGTAAAATAGGGTTAGGGTTAGGGTTAGAAGAGAAGTTTATAAATAGCCAGACCGGCCCATTTCCAAGGGTCGGCAAAATTGATGATTTTTTTGTCCACAATAATAGAAAGGTGATTCCTCATTTCAGTTGTAGAGCTCAATGCTCCATTGTTCTATTTTCTTTAGTTAGACGCTCCCCTGGAGCCATCATTGTATCACGCACCAGTGCTTTCTGGAAGAGACATTAATGAAGAAGGGAGAATTCTTTGCTATGATGTTGTTGGCATTCTTGCTTCTAAGTTAATGGTATTTTATGTTTCATGTTCTTCATATATTCTACTCTGATATGTTAAATAGATTAACGACCTCTTTTCCCTCGCTACTGATAAAATACTAACTGATGGTTGTGTATTTCCTTGGTATTTAGTGTAGTATATTAGAGTATTATCGATGTCTTGAACGTTTAAACATAACTATAGTTAGATGAAGTGTTTCTAACCCTGCAGGATCTTTTTCATTTTATTTGCTAAGTGTAAAATGCTAGGGGAAACCTTACCTTATTGAATCTCTGGAGAGAGCGAATTGAGGAAACCAGCTATCCCCCTCGAAAATAGTCACTTCTCCCGACCGAGCCTCACACCGTCATGACCTGACACCCAGGTGCTTGAAGGCCCAGGGAATCTAACTTCCCCGGATAACCTTTGCAAGCGGAGTTGGCTGGTACCCCCGGTACCCGGTGATAACTTATGACTGTTGGTGGACCTGGTCAGCAAAACCCCGTCAACAGGAGCTTCATCAAGATGATTAATCAAATCTTGTCCTTTAATTACTTTTTGAGAAACAAATTTTAAATCAAATTCACTTAGCATCATAACTCATTTAGCTAAGCATCCCGATAAATACATTTTTGAGAAAAGATGTTTCAAAGGATCAAATTTTATGATGACATTAATTATGACATTAAGAAGGTAATGTCATATTTTTTGACAAGAAAAAACTAAAGCTAGACATTGTTTTTCTATCGTAGTGTACAAAATTTCATAATCCACCAAAGTATGACTAATATAATACATGTTGGTCACTCTTTTCCATTCTTATTATGTTGGGCTAAGACGGAAGCTAAAGCGTTAGGAGAAGCGGAAATGTATAGAAAGAATGATTGATTAGATTGAGTAGGTTTCAAGATAGGAGGATTAGCAAGATATTGTTTGAATTGTTCAAATGTTTGTTTGCACTCATCATTCCAAGATAAATTAGAGTCCTTCTCTAACAAGGAAGTAAAAGGAATCATACGATCTGTCAAGTTTGATACAAAGCAACGAATAGCTTGTATTTTTCTTTGTAAACTATGAAGTTGTGAGATATTTTGGGGACTTGGCATATTAATAATGGTGTCAATCTTTTCAGTATCTACCTCAATACCCATATTTGTAATATTATATCCAATAATTTTTCCATTGTCTACACCAAAAGCATATTTTCAAGGATTGAAGTGCATGTTATATTTGCACATCCATTCAAATATTTGTCTAAGAATAGGCCCATGATCCTTACGAGAAATAGAATTGGAAAGAATGTCATCAACATAGTCTTTAATAATATTATGGATGTAATCATGGTAGATAAGGGTCATAACATGTTGATATGTAGCTCCCATATTTTTCAATCCAAAAGGCATGACAACCCAACAAAAGTCCCCCCCAAGAAGTAATAAAAGAATTTTTGTATTGATCATGAGTGGGAATGAAGAATTGATTATATCCAGAAAAACCATCCATGAAAGATAATAAAACATATCTCGTCATTGAATCCACAATCATGTAAATATTTGGGAGCGAAAAATCATCCTTCAAGGAAGCTTTCTTTAAGTCACACAAATCAGTACACATTATGATTTTATTGTCACCCTTAGATATAGCTACAATGTTTGAGAACCAAGGAGAGTGGTCAATAGGATGAATAAAACCACAATCAAGGAGTTTTTCAATTACAGCTTTCACAAGAAGAGAAATGCTGGGATTCATCTTGTGTATCTTCTATTTTATTGGTTTTGCATTAGGAAGAAGGACTATGTTATTTGTAAAAAATTTAGGATCTATGCCAAGAATATCAGAATAAGTCCAAGCAAAGACACTAGATAATTCAAGAAGAAGAGAAGAAATATCTTTTTGTTCATCCTCATCTAGACATTTTCCAATTTTAATGACTTTTTAATTGTTATAAGGATCCCTTTGCACATCAACGATGTTAGTAACCAAAAGATTACTGTTTTAAGAAATTTCCATAGGCAAAGGGAGATCATGGAGATGTTCAGAAGTGATTTATTTCCCAAAGTATGCTTCAACATTCAAGAAATAAGGCAATCTCCTATTGTGGTGAAAAGGAGGAAGTTTATCATATGACCCCAATAATTCAGCTGAAGAATCATCAATACTAAAGGTATTTAGAGAATATTATTGATAAAAATCAATAAGACAAGGATTCACAACTTTAAGAGGTTCAAAAGAGATGTTAAGATATTCACAACTTTCAGAGGTCCAAAAGACATGTTGTTAACATTAGGCATAACAGATTGTCATTTCTTATAAGGATTAAAACCTAATCCATAATATTGTTTGTTTCTATTGGTGTCTAAGGGTACTCAAATTCATTGTTCATATTTTCCACATCCATTTCCATTGAATCCATGTTTTGCTAATAAATGATAACCATGACCATATTTAGAATCTATATCTGAAAGAGTTAATGATGCTTCATGAATCACTATGTCATAATAGTTAGGTTTGATAGTTTCTAAAGATTCAATTTTGGAAATAGAAACAAAGTTTCTACTAAGATCATCGAAAAGAGGTGTTGATGTTATAGGTTCTTTGTCAAGTTTAGGTCATTGATGTTCAAGCTTTAGAACTTTATATTTTCCAATATAAGTGTTAGAATGAATTTAGAATATCTGAGAGGGGGTGTGAATCAGTTATCCTTAGGTCTAGATGTACCAATTGAATCTGTATAGCACTTTAAACAACTCAGATCTTCTCGGCAGCAATAGCATAAGTCAACAACTTAAATATGTAGTTTACTGTTCAAATGTAATCAGCTTGTAGAAACTTAACAGTAAAACACAACATAAACATTCACACAAGTTGACACCAGTGTTTAACATGGAAACCCAAATTGGGAAAAACCACCAGTAACATGCTACCAATTTTTCACTCTTTTGAAGTGAGCTCTGCTAGGAGCCAACCCTGTTAAAGGTTACAAAACACATTGCTAAATGTGACCTAGTTAAAGGATTTAATCACCCTGTCAGGAGTGGCCTTGTTAGAGGTCTTCGAACATTCCACCTAAATGTCACCTTGCTCAAAGGATTTATATAATGACTGTTAGCTCAACTCGGTTAAAGGATTTTGACTCATACAATGGTTAGAAAGTAATCAGTAGGTGTGATTTGATACATACAACTTACTTTGCAAATCCAGATCCAATTTGGCTCTTATGCTAATTCACTGAGTGGCCTCCATTCCCATTTCAATCTTCAGATCTTCTTGGAAATATGTCAAGCAATCACTTTCACAACTTTTTTCTTCCTTTGTTCAGCCTTCTTTTAAAGATCATGCCAATCAATCAATTAAGCATGAAATTCTCTTACATACACTTTTCACATACATACACACATCTTGAATAACCCCTTGAGGTTGTCTTATACCTCTTCATCTAGGTAAAATAAATATTTGCCACTTAATCAAGATTGTAGATTTTAGGTTAGGCTAGATCCAATGGATCTTACCATCATTTACATTTAATTTACTTCTCCAAAGAAATCACTAATTAAATCTTAGATCCATGCATTACTTACGGTTACCCGTGCATTAAAATAGTGTGGACCAATCGTGCTTATCCTTAATTAACTTTACATATCCCAATAAATTCAATTATGTCGGCCAGAGATCTCAAATCTCAACAATTGCCAAAATACTTTTGCTCGACCAACACTGTGTTCTTCCACTCGGTCATCATTGTTTTCCTCGGCAATTTACTAGCGCTCGTTCGACACTTAGAAATTATGCTCGGCATACACTGGTGCTTGGTTGACACAAAATTCACTCAGCATACACTGTTCCCAGTAAACTAACATCTTGACTTAGTGTTATGGATAAACAACACATTACTTTGCCAATGTGCCAACTGATCAAGTACCCTTGTATTTCTCATAACTCAACCATTTTACTCGGTCTTCTTGTTGTCCTTGCCTTCAAATCTTCTTCAACAATCAATAGATATGGTACTCAAACAAATAACAATAGTCTCGACAGTTAAGGTTTGACATCAATGACAAAATAACAATTATTTACATTGTAGCTTTCCAAAATTCTCCCTCTCTGGCATTGATGGCAACACTAAACAATAAAACAATAATTTTACAAACATAGTTACCATACAATCCAAAAATTCTACCTATGTTCCTTGATATGAACAAATATTCAATAATGTCTTTAGCTTCATTCTGATTCTCATCTTGTAAAACATTTCTCCCTCTGTGTCTGTAATAACACTAAAATCTTTCTATTTCTATTCAATTGTAGACTCTCTCTTTTTCTCTAAGTATAGTAAATTCTCCCTCTTTCAGTAAACTCTCCCTCTTTGACAACAATGCCAAAGATGTTGACATATTTAACATGCAGTTTCTTTTTTCCTAACTCAGTATCATGTTGTTCCTATCATCTTTCTTATGACTGATCCTCTTTTCTGTTCTTGTCTATTTTTCATAGCTTTAGGCAGCATCCTAAAGTGTGACTTCATGTGCATCAATGTGTCAAATATTCTGAATATAACATTTGATGCAACAGTTCCATTCTGAACTAATTAGTCTCGGTTAGGGGAATCACCCCTAATTTACCTCACAGATACTCATGAGCATCCTTGGGTAGTGCTTTTGTAAATATGTCTGCTAACTGTTCCTTAGTATGCACATATTCCAGTCTTACTTCCTTGTTTTGAGATAGCTCCCTCAAGTAATGATACTTGATAGCTATATTTTTGTCTTAGAGTGCATCACAGGGTTCTTAGAAATATTGATGGCACTCATATTATCATAATATATAACAACTGGTTCTGTGATCACTTCTTTCATACCTTTCAGTAGTATCTTACACCACACAATATTAGAGTAGTTAATTGCTGCTGCCACATACTCGGCTTCAGCTGTAGATTGTGAGGTGCAATTTTGTTTCTTGCTTGTCCATGAAATCAATCTCTTTCCTAGAATAAATGTGCCACCTATGGTTCTCATCCATTCTCTTGGTGCTTTCTTCAATCTATATAGTGCCTTGTGTAATCTGCAAACCATGTTCCTCTTGCTTGGTTCAACAAATCCATCAGCTTATTCAATGTACACTTCTTCTTCTAATATTCCATTTAGAAATTTTGACTTTACATCCATTTGATAAACTTTAAAACCTTTGTAGGCTGCATATGCAAGTAAGGTATTGACTCTTTTCAATCTTGCAACTAGGGCAAATGTTTCTCCATAATCAATTCCTTCCTCTTGTGTATAACCCTTGCATACTAGTATAACTTTATTCCTTGTTACTTCTCCATGTTCATTTAGCTTATTTTTGAATACCCACTTAGTACCAATTACATTTTTGTCATTTGGCCTAGGTACAAGTGTCCAAGTCTTATTCTTCTCAGTCTATTCAATCTCTTCATTCATGGCTTGTATCCAGTCTTCATTTTCTAAGGCATCTTTTACTGTTTTACGCTCAAAATCACATAACAAGCATGTATCGTCTCTCAACTTACTTCTTGTCATAACTGCAGAATCATTTGATCCTATGATTTGATCAATTTTTTGGTGCCTCCTTACATACTTTTCTAGAGTAGGGTCTTTTGTTGCTTCATATTCATTGTTCTCATTCAATTCAGGTTGATTTTGTGTCTCGGCATCTCCATCAAATAGCTCGGCAATTGCCTCATGTTGTCTGGCAACCTCATTTTGTGACTTAACATATGCTAGCTATTTCTCGGCAACCTCATTCTCAGGTTTAGGTAATACATTAGAGTCTTCCTTATCCAAATAGACAAATGATTTGTAACTTTCAGGTTTCTGTGTGTTTTCTACTTCATTTCTTTCTGCATATTCATCAATTCTAACATTTGCACTTTCCACAATTTTGTTAGTGTTAGAATTCAAACACTTATATGCTTTTCTTTTAGTTGAATATCCAAGAAATATGCCTTCCTCACCTTTAGCATCAAGTTTTCCATTTCTATTATCCTTCAGTATAAAACATTTGCTTCCAAAAACTTTGAAATATCTTACATTAGGTGCATATCCATAGCATAGCTCATAAGGTGTAGCATTAGTACCTTTCTTGACTTGTACTCTATTTAGGGTATAGAATGTTGTACTTATAGCTTCTCTCCAATATTTTTGTGTAACATTCTTCTCCATCATTAGTGTTCTGGCACAGTCCATGATAGATCTATTTCTTCTTTCAGCAATATCATTCTCTGGTGGTGTCCTAGATTTGGACATCTATCTTTTTATACCTCGGTCATTGCAGAACATGTTAAACTCATTAGAAATAAACTCACCTCCTTAGTCAAATCTCAAACATTTCAGAATTTTGCATGTCTCCTTTCCAACTTTTGCCAAGTACCACTTAAATAACTAGAATGCATCAATTTTTTCTTTAAGAAACATAATAGTCATCTTTCTAGAGTAATCATCAACAAATAGAATAAAATATCTATCTCCACAGTAAATTTTCTCACCAATGGGACCACAAAGGTCAGTATGAACTAATTCTAGAATTTCCTTAGAAGTTTAAGTCTTGCTTTTGAAACTAGATTTAGTCATTTTTCCCAATTGACATTGCTTACACATTGCATTTTCAGGTTTCTTTAACTTAGGCAGCCCTCTAACCTTTTTCAATTTGCTTATGCTTACCAAGTTATCAAATTTTACATGACACAACCTTTTATGCCATAACCAAACATCATTATATTGTGCAAACAAGCATGTTTCATCAGCTAAGTCTAGATAGAACAAGTTACCTTTTGTTTTCTCTCCACTTCCAACTAGGTCTCTAGTGGCATCATAGATCTTTACCTTCTTTTGATGGAATTCAACTTTGTAACTAGAAGTATTCAGCTATACAACACTCAATAAATTATAGTTAAGATCATCAACCCAATATACATTGTCACATCTGATCTTGTCAGTTAAGTTAATTGATCATTTCCCTTTAGCAAGACATGGTGCATCATTACCAAATTTAACATAACCGCCATTGCACTGATCTAGGGTTTCAAATTTATCCTTGTCACCGGTCATGTGATGTGAACAACCACTGTCAATAATCCAATAGTCACCTTTACTCATATAAGAAATTAGTGCAGTTTTCTCATCATCATTAGAATCATCTTTCATAGCAACATACACAACTTCTATATCATTTTCATCAAAATTATCAGCTCCACTGTCAGAAGCTTCTTCGGATATATAGAAAGATTTCTTACCTTTGTCTTTGTAATCCTTATACTTTGTGAAGTCTTGGTCATCCTTTCTTTCTTTGTACTTGTTGTCCCTTCTTTCATCTTTGTCACTCTTATCAGGACATCTAGCAGCAATATGACCAACTTTGTTACATAAAAAAAAAGTGATAGGAAGTTTACCTTTGAATTTTCCTTTTCCTCTAGATAGTCTTCTTGTCATAAGTGCCTCAAGTTCTTCCAGATCATCATTTGTAGTGTCATTGTCACTATTTACACATTTCTTTCCTTTCTTTGATTTGTTAAGGACCAACTGGGATATAAATGCAGAATCAATAGCTTGTGGAGTGTAGTTATCAAAATTTGACATCTCAAATGCAGTAAGTCTACCTACCAGACCTTCTAAAGTCAAATTGTTATTAGGAGTACATATTAATTCTTGAATCATAGAGACTCTAATAGCGTATACATGAAGAAGAGTTCTCAGTACCTTGCTCATAATAGTGTTATCATCAATGGTTCCATTAGCTCTTCTAATAGCATTCACAACTTCCTTTATCCTACCACAATATTGAACTATATTTTCTCCTTCTTGCATTTTCATTTCATCAAAATTACCTCTTAAACTTTCAAATTTGGCTCATAGTACATTTGTATCTCCTCCATAGATGGTTACTAGGGTTTCCCACATCTCTTTGCATTTGTATAGTTCTTTATGTCTTCAAATTCAGGATAGCTCAGGGCTGATGTGATCTCCAACCTTGCTTGATTGTGTTCCTTCTTTTCTCTTAAATGTTCAGTGGTGAGAGGTGTTTTGGGACTACATAGTCATGTCCAATATAGCTCTTAGTAGTATCACCAATACCAGCCAGATGCAATTTCATCAAACTCTGCCATGCAGGGAAGTTATCTTTGTTCAACTTCGGTACCTCCTTTTTATACATCTTGATCTTTTCGTCCAAGTACCTTCAAACTATTTTCAAGAGACCAAATCTCTGATACCAATTGTTAGAATGAATTTAGAATAACTGATAGGGGGGTGAATCAGTTATCCTTAGGTCTAGATGTACCAATTGAAACTTTATAACACTTTAAACAACTCAGATCTACTCAGCAGCAATAGCATAAGTCAACAACATAAATATGTAGTTTACTATTCAAATGTAATCAACTTGTAGAAACTTAACACTAAAACACAACATAAATATTCACACAAGTTGACACCAGTATTTAACGTGGAAACCCAAATTGGAAAAAACCACCAGTAACATATTGCTGCCAAGTTTTCACTCTTCTGAAGTGAGCTCTGCTATGAGCCAACCCTGTTAAAAGTTACAAAACACATTGCTAAATGTGACCTGGTTAAAGGATTTAATCACTCTGTTAGGAGTGGCCTTGTTAAAGGTCTTAGAAAATTCCACCTAAATGTCACCTTGCTCAAAGGATTTATATAATGACTGTTAGGTCAACCTGGTTAAAGGATTTTGACTGATACAATGGTTAGAAATTAATCAGCATGTGTGATCTGACACATACAACTTACTTTGCAAATCTAGATCCAATTCATCTATTATGCTAATTCATTGTGTGGCCTCCATTCTCATTTCAATCTTCAAATCTGCTTGGAAATCCATCAAGTAATCACTTTCGCAACTTTCTACTCCTCTGTTAAGCCTTCTTTGCTAGATCATGCCAATCAGTCAATTAACCATGCAATTCTCTTACATATCACTTTTCACATACATACACACATCTTGAATAACCCCTTGAGGTTGTCTTATACCTCTTCATCTAGGTAAAATAAATCTTTGTTGCTTAATCAAGATCATAGATCTTAGGTTTGGTAAGATCCAATGGATCTTTCTATCATTTACATTTAATTTACTTCTCCAAAGAAATCACTAATTAAATCTTGGATCCATGCATTAATTATGGTTACCTATGCATTAAAATAGTGTGTACCAATCGTACTTATACTTAATTAACTTTACATATCCCAATAAATTCAATTATGTTGGTCAGAGATCTCAAATCTCAACAATTGCCAAAATATTATTTCTCGGCCAACACTATGTTCTTCCACTCGGTCATCATTGTTTTCCTCGGCAATTTACTAGCACTCAGTCGACACTTAGAAATTATGCTCGGCATACACTCATGGTCGGTCAATACAAACTTCACTTGGCATACACTGTTCCCAGTAAACTGGCATCTTGACTTAGTGTTATGGATAAACAACACATTACTTTGCCAATGTACCAACTGATTAAGTACCCTTTTAATTTCTCATAACTCAACCATTTCACACATTCTTCTTGTTATCCCTTCCTTCAAATATTCTTCAAAAATCAATAGATATGGTACTCAAACAAATAGCAATTGTCTCACTAGTTAAGGTTTGACATCAATGACAAAACAACAATTGTTTACATTGTAGCTTTCCAACAATACGTTGGTTTAAAATCTAAGGTTCCCCAATCATCTTTCAGAAGAATACTTGTAAGAGAAGGATCATCCATAGGTTCTTGATCTTTTTTTTCTTCAATAGATACATGTTTAGTTCTTGAATCAACATTCAAACAACTATTCAGTTCATCATTTTTCATGAGAGTGTACATCAAATTGTTGCAGATAAACTTAACTTTTTGATGAAGAGTAGAAGGAATGACATGCATAGCATGTACCCTAAGGTCTACCAAAAAGAAGATTGTAATTGAGATGTCTAAAATTGACATGAATGTGAGTGCCTAAGATAATTGGTCCTAGCTTAATAAGCAATTTAATGATACACAATGTTTTCTTAGCAACATTTTCAAAGCCACGAATAGGAATACAATTAGGTTTAATAGTTGAAATATCAACTTTGATTTATTTCAACATGTCCATACTCCAAACATTTAATCCAGGCCTATTATCAATTAAGGTCCTACAAATGAGATTACCATTTATAAGGACAACCACCATAAGGGCATCATGTTGATCTTGAAATTCCTTGGAGGGAAAATCATCTTGAGTGAAGAAAATTTGAGCTGGAAGAGGCATAGTATGCATAAATTCCAAAAAGGAATTTATGTCATCTTTGTCGGAGATTTACTTCTACCATCTAGTTGATTGTATGTTTGTCATTGATGACAACATATAATATACAGCAGTGTTTTGTATGTACTTATCAAAATGATGGTATCAAGCCTTGCACAGTTATATTCATGTTGTAGACATGTTGTTTATGTTTTGTTCATACACGCAGACTCAAATATGAAGTTTCAGTTGTGTTGTGTAATTTTTTTATGTGGCAGTTACAGTGTCTAGAGTTTGTCTATACAGAGAAAACGTATTGCATTGGTTCTAGAGTTGCACCTATGTTCAGGATATGCGTGTGTATATTCATGATTAGTTATGAGTTGATGATAGTTATCTAAAGGTGCCAAACGTGTTTCAAGAAGATTGCAAAGTTAGAGTTAATTTGGTGAGGCCAACTTAGTGAAGTGTCACGTCTATTCAATTTATATTTGCATGGTTGTAATTATGCTTGCATGAATAGTAAATCCGACAAGGATGTTATGAAGAGTTGTCTTACAGGTCCCATGATCTCATACTTTGAGGAAGATACTTATAGCAAGTCATTTGTGATATGCTAAGTGTGAATGATATGAAAAAAGACAAAAAAATGTATAGAGCAGAATATCAGTTATGTTTCATTCATCAAGGGTCTATGTGAAGAGGCAGTAGAAGATTACAATACATTGGAACTAATCAAGACAACAGGTCTTGAACTGCCTCACAATAGGTGTGTAATAATCATGTTCAAGGCCTTTCTTAGGAATGGTTCATTCAATCTAAGGACTAATTTTCCCATTATGAGGTACATTTAACTTGTCAACCCAGGGATGTATACTTGAAATGGTCAGCATGATATGTGCACTAGGTTCCTTAAGGAGTCATTATGCTTATGTTGCAGGAAGGTAAAAATGCATAAAAGAAACCTACACTAGTGTTGCAGGAAAAGAATACATTTATCTTCTTACTAGAATGAATGCTATAAATTGAAAATCTACTGAAACCTATGATTTCAACCTAAAACATCCATTATAACTATTCTTGCAGATGCTACAGGAACATTCATAAGGTACAATGCTACAGGAAGAAATTGTAACTTCTATCTGAAATACTGGAAATGCTAGAAACGTTGGAAATGAAATCTATTCTATTCTAACCTATTCCACCTCCCAAGTGGGCCCCCTTGGTCAGTTTCTGCTAAACTATTAACATAGAATGTAAACCAAGAACTATTTCATTGCATTTCAAAAACTCATTACATAGAAACAATACATGGAACTTGAAATAGATTGTTGTATAACAATTTTCTTCCAAAATAGAGGATCAAACAATTATTAAAAAAATAGAAAAGAAACTATCTTGCTGAAAACATGTCAGAGAAGAAGATGAAAATGCAACAGCCCACGGTGTGGGTAGTAAAGCTCGGGCGACCAGTTCAACATAGTAAAGTGTAGAGGGAATATAGGCACACTACGTCCCCGCATCCTGGAATAATGGCTCCATTATAGCAGTTGTGTTTCCTGGTGCTATAATGATCACTCCATTGTAGATGGTCCTCAACAGTCCTCCTTGAATGTTGTCGACCACTCTCCAGCCACTTTCTCTCCTGTCAAGTTAGTTATGATGCAGAAATATTCATGCAACAAGCTTAATCAAATTAAATATCCAGATATTAGA